>PITA01007869.1:0-88499 GCA_004023965.1 Spilogale gracilis | reverse complement strand
AGCGAAAATGAACTTCTGGAACTTCATCAAAATAAAAAGCTTCTGTACAGCAAAGGAAATGATCAACAAAACAAAGAGGCAACCCACAGAATGGGAGAAGATATTTGCAAATGACACTACAGACAAAGGGCTGGTATCCAAGATCTATAAAGAACTACTCAAACTCAACACCCAAAAAGAAGATGAACACATCAAAAAAATGGGCAAGAGACATGAAGAGGCACTTCTCCGTAGAAGATATACAAACGGCCAACGGACACATGAAAAAATGTTCAGCCTCACTAGCTATCAGGGAAATTCAAATCAAAACCACTCTGAGATACCACCTTACACCAGTCAGAATGGCCAAAATTAACAAGACAGAAAACAACCAGTGTTGGAGAGGCTGCGGAGAAAGGGGAACCCTCTTACACTGTTGGTGGGAATGTAAACTGGTGCAGCCGCTTTGGAAAACAGTGTGGAGATTCCTTAAAAAATTAAACATAGAGCTACCCTATGACCCTGCAATTGCACTACTGGGCATTTACACCAAAGATACGGATGTAGTGAAAAGAAGGGCCATATGCACCCCAATGTTCATCACAGCAATGGCCACAATCGCCAAACTGTGGAAAGAGCCAAGGTGCCCATCAACAGATGAATGGATAAGGAAGATGTGGTACATATATACAATGGAGTACTATGCCTCCATCAGAAAGGATGAATATCCAACTTTTGTAGCAACATGGACTGGACTGGAAGAGATTATGCTGAGTGAAATAAGCCAAGAAGAGAAAGTCAAGTATCACATGGTTTCACTTACTTGCGGTGCATGAGGGGTAAACTAGAGGACAGTGGGAGAAGGAAAGTAAATGGGAACTAGGGTAATCTAGGGAGGGAAATGAAACAACAGAGACTTTGGACACAGAAACAAACTGAGGGACTTGGAGGGAGGGGGGTGGAGGGATGGGAGAGCCTGGTGGTGGGTACTGGGGACACCTAAAGTGTGGAGCACTGGGTGTGGGGAATGGGGAATGAATCTTGGAACACTGGAAAAAAAATTAGTAACAATAAAAAAAAAGAAAATGTTGAGGAAATTATAAGGAGCGGAGAATAATATTGTTATGTAGACTAAGGCAACTTCATTTTTATAATGCAATTTTTTGTAGATCTTAACATTATTTTAATACTTTCTATAAATCCAGATTAGATTGTTAAGGAATTTGCTCTCATGTACCTCTTTTTGTGTTGCAAAAAGTAAACCAAGTTGTGTTTTCATCATATATAATGTCTAACACTTTACAACTTTTGCCTCATGTATACTTATTTATTGAGCCCCTATTATATTCAAAGTATCATGTGCTATGTGCTAATTTTCAAAAAATGACAAAGTTGCATTGCTTATCCTCATAGAATGAATATTCTGGTAAGACACACATTTAAACAAGTAATTAAAATAAAATGTGACAAGTGCTTTGAAAGAGACACAGAGTGTGAGGGAAGTCCACTATATAGGAATCCAATCTAGTGCAGCAGATTTAGAGAAGACTTCTTGGAGTTAAGTCATTTATTTTAGAACAGAGAGAAACTTTGGGATTAAGTTATTTTATGGTAAAATTTCTCTTAAGCTAGCAAAGAAGATATTTTTTAATGACCTGTGAAATCAGTAGTGGCTTAATAAGTGAAAAATGAAATTTTTTACTGTGAACAATACACTTGCTAAAATAAATACACTTGCTAAAATTAAGATATTTAATTTATATAGTTTAAAAACAACAGTACCTATAAATAATATTAATAAATACAAATATCTGATCACATTATAAATTCTCCTATGTATTTCCAGGAAATCTTATCACTCAAGATCTAATCAATGAAGCTGCTTAAAGTCTGCAGGAAGTCAATGAAAGTTTGATTTTTTTCTGCTTTGTAACTTTATATAATTAATTAGTAATAGCCTTAAGTTCTTTCATGACACCCCGTTTCCCCTAAATAAAAGTTTGATGAAGGGCCTCCTTACTCTTTTTTAATTGCAAAGTGAAAAGTCATCCATCTAAAAGAAAGTCTCTCATTATTTCTGTGGACCCCTTTGGGGAATATAAGATTAATAGTTATTCTATATATTTAGATGCAAGATCTGAGGAACTGAAAGTAACTTTCAGGTATCATCTCTGCAATACTAATAATCAAGATTCTTAGTGATGAGGAGTTCATATATATCCCCAAATAAATAATTTCTATTGTATTAAAAATCAAGATATTTATATTGATATGCAATAAAAATAAATTTTAAGAACTTTCATTGCAATCATGTACACACAAAACTATAGTTTTGATATCTAACACACCACCATTATTCATAGTGGCAAAATGAATAAATATTTTTGAGATTATTATGTAGTATTTATCTTACCTTTCTAATGTGGAGGCATTTGCCTAGAGATTTTTTTTCCCCTCATGGATTAAGTAGCTCAATGATCTATGTAAGGCCCATGTTATCTTAGGTAAAAAGCTGTTTAAAAAGGTTAACAGTAAGTTTTTCATATACTTCTTTATATAAACTAGAAGAGGGGACACTCTCAATTATAACATTGATGCAATAGGCATTAATCAGGACTGTCCTCAGCAAACTAGGACCTATAGTCACCAAGTTTGGTCTCCTTTTAGGCTTAATTAAGCACAGTATGAACTTTAGGTATAATTGATAAGTTGGACTTCATTAAAATTGGGACTTCTATTCTGTGAAATGCACTGTTAAAACCATGAAAAGATGAATCACAGACTGGAAGAAAATGTTTCCAAATTACAAATCTGGAAAAGTACTCATATCCCGAATATATAATGAAAACTTAAAATTCAACAATAATAAAACAAAATTTCCTATTGAAAAATGTACAAAATATTTGAACAGACACCTCAAGAAAGAAGATATACTAATGGCAAATGAGCATTTAAAAAGATGCTCAACATCACGTGTCATTTAGGAATTACAAATCAAACTGAGATACTCCCTCTCAGAATGACTAAAATCCCCAAACCCAAATACAGCAAATGCTGACAAGGTTGTGGAGCAACAGGATATCTCATTTATTGTCAATGAGATTGTAAAATGGTACAGCGACTTTGGGAAGATAATTTTAAACCTACTCTTTACCATATGATCCAGCAACCATACTTCTATGTATTTATCCAAATGAGATGAAAATGTATGCCCACACAAAACCTGGACATGGATATTTATAGCAGTTTTAGCAATAATTGCCAAAATTTGGAAACAACTAAATGCCTTTGAATAGGTGAACAAATTAAAAAGCTGTGGTATACCTATACAATGGAGTATTATCAGTTACAAAAATAATGATGATCAATGCCACGAAAAGGCACAGAGGAATTTACAAGCACATTAAGTGAAAGAACCTAGCCTGAAAAGGCTACATATTGTAGAAATCCAACTATATGACATTTGAAAAAGGCAAAATGATAAGGACAATAAAAATTTCAGTGGTTACCAGGTGCTCAGGGGGGAAGAGGGAGGGAGAGGGGGAGGAACAGGTGAAACACAAGGGATTTTTAGGGCAACAAAACTATTTTGCATGATACTATTAAGGTGGATACATAACATTATGCATTTATCAAAACTCATAGGACTGTACAACACAAAGAGTGAACCTTAATGTAGACTATGGACTTTAATTAATTAAAATGTATCAATATCAGTTCATTACTTTTAACACACGTATCACATGAATACAAGTAGTTGATAATAGGGGAAATTGTGTAGGGAATAGAAGGTAGATGGGAGTTCTCCGTACTTTCTCCTCATTTTTTTCTGTTAACCTAAAACTCCTCCAAAAGTAGTCTATTAGTACAAAAAAAAATGAACGCTTGAATGGCTTGTTCAAATACAAATTACTGGGCTTCATCTCCAGAATTTCTGATTCAGTTGGACCTGGATATCAGGTGAGCCCAGCATTGCTGGCCCTGGAAATGCACTTTCAGATCCAGTGCTTTAGAACACTTGGATTCATTGAAGATATTTAAGCAAGGTCTTAATAATTAGAGAATATATTAGGAAGGTAAATTTTGTAACAGTCTACAAAATAAATTGGAGTACATATGGCCCTTCTTTTCACTACATCTACACCAATGTTCATCGCAGCAATGGCCACAATCGCCAAACTGTGGAAAGAGCCAAGGTGCCCATCAACAGATGAATGGATAAAGAAGATGAGGTACATATATACAATGGAATACTATGCCTCCGTCAGAAAGGATGAATACCCAACTTTTGTAGCAACAGGGACTGGACTGGAAGAGATTATGCTGAGTTAAATAAGCCAAGAAGAGAAAATCAAGTATCGCATGGTTTCACTTACTTGCGGTGCATGAGGGGTAAACTGGAGGACAGTGGCAGAAGGAAAGTAAATGGGAACTAGGGTAATCTAGGGAGAGAAATGAAACAACAGAGACTTTGGACACAGAAACAAACTGAGAGACTTGGAGGGAAGGGGGTAGAGGGATGGGAGAGCCTGGTGGTGTGTACTGGGGACACCTAGAGCGTGGAGCACTGGGTGTGGGGAATGGGGAATGAATCTTGGAACACTGGAAAAAAAATTTAGTAACAATAAAAAAATAATAAATAAAAATAAATTGGGGGAGGCATGATATTGGAAGCAGAAATTTTAAGTAATCAAATTCTGAATTTCATTGAGAGAGGTGGTGGATATAGGAAAGGAAGGGAACTGCTTGAGTTTTGGAGTAGAGGAGTCTGGGGGGAATAAATCTACCATATATAGAAATAGGGAAGACATGGAGAAAAAAATTGGAGAGAAAATACTATGAAACAAAGAGAAAAAATATAGATAAAATTGGGTTGCCTTGATGGCTCAGTCAGCCAGTTAAGCATTTGACTCTTGAATATGGCTCAGGTCATGATCTCAGTTGGGCTCCACGCTCAACATGGAGTCTGCTTGAGATTCTCTCTCTCTCTGCCTCTGCCCCTCCCCCCTGCTCCCATATATGCATGTTCTCTCTCAAAATAAGTAAAATATAAATAAATAAATACAGTATATAAATGTATTTTCTATCCCTTACAATTTTCTTAATAACATTGTCTTTTCTTTAGCTTACTTTATTTTAGGAATACTATATATAATATACATACAAAATATGGGTTATGTTATCGGTAAGGCTTCTGATCAACAGTAGGCTATTAGAAGTTTTTAGGGTGTCACAATTTATACACAGAGTTTCAACTATGTGGGTAGAGAGTCAGTGCCCTTGAACAATGCAAGGGTCAACTATGTATCTGCCAATTTTCAACTTTTAATCACAATCACTCAGTAGAGATAGCCTTGCCCTTATATAAATAGACTAACCATTACTTTTGCAAGAACTTATATTAAATTTCTTTTTTGTTCAAGAATTTATTTATTTATTTATTTATTTATTTATTTATTTATTTATTTGACAGGGAGAAACACAGCTAGAACACAAGAAAAAGGGACTGAGAGAGGGAGAAGCAGGCTTCTCGTCAAGCAGGGAGCCAGATGCGGGCTTGATCCCAGAACTCTGGAATCATGACGTGAACTGAAGGCAGACGCTTAATGACTGAGCCACCCAGGCACCCTTTCAACTTCTTTTTCTAACACTTTTAGAAGAATTAAAGTACAACAGAATCACTTTTACAAAGCTGAAAGAGAAATCCAGTATTTCATCACTTAACTAAAGCATACCTGTCTATCCTGTGTTAAATGTCATTAGAGATTCAATGTCCAAAACACTACTATGGGTTTATTTTCCAATAATCAATTTATCTTTTTCTTGAGGTCAAATTGGAGCTTCCAGACAGATGCAAAAGAAACATTGTTATTTAAATGTTTTATCAGTGTTGGCCCCTTTCTCCTCAACCACACTACAAAATCCTGTGTGGCTTCCTGGCAAGGGCTATATTTTATTTTACATTTGATATTGTTGTTGTTAAATCTGTCTAGCACAGTGCAGTGCTGTGAGCATCGTCACATCAGTATATGTGAATGGTTGAAATGAAAACGATTTAACAACTGTCATGGCTCTCCTTTTATTTTTCTGTTTTCTTGTTTTAAAAACTGTTTATTAAGAAAATTTCAAATTCATTAATATTAAAGAAAAAATGAAAATAAACACCCATATAACATGTTTCTCCTTTTAGTAATTACCCAGTGCTTGAAAACTGAAAACTGAAACTAAACCTTATACTTTCTACACTGCTCAATTTCTCTAACTTGTTTTCTTAGAATAATTGTGTGTTATCCTTTTTTCTCATGATCTGGATTCTGCTCAGTCTGTGTAAATTTTCTATACAAAATGCAAATGAGTGCAAATCCCAATGTCCTGATAAAGGTCTGATTAGTGTCCAGTAAGGGTTAGATATACACCTGATTTATTATTACTCTGTGTTTTGCCCAGATGATTTATTTTAGCCTTTTTTCTGATGATTAAAACTTGGTCTGGATTTACCTGAGATCTATAGATATGAGATTACAATTGATGCCTAGTAGTTGTCTTCCAGAGGAAGGAACACTACTATGCCTCTAAACTCATTTCTCTGGAGGTAATCTAATATTTCACAATTGTCTTGGATGATACAATTTTCAATCTACTTTTACAAAAATTACCTCATTTGTCAATTGCAACTGCATAGTAAGAAACAATGTGATACTTTCATTTTCATTATGTATGGAAAATGAACAGCCACCAGATTCATTGTTTACCAAATTTCATAAATTTCTGGCTCTAAAACCAGAATTCCATTCTCCAGTGTTCTCTGCCATCTACTGTGCTGTCTCCATGCATTGGGTAGTAATCCAGGACAGTCAGCTGCAATAAAATGTTGGTAAAGACTGACTGCTTGTTTATATCATCAGAGTTACTGAGTGGTGATCGGGTCAATTTGATTTATGGCTCACTTTAACCTATGTGCCAAAGGGCTACTGTAATTATTCATCACAAGGAGAAGGAACATGTTGCTTTAACTTTGGTAAAATGCATTACACACGGTTTGTAATTCTTGGGACTTAGATCACTTTTCATGTCTCAAATGCCTTCACTTTCTTAATAACTTCTCTCAAAGCTTCACTTTCCTCATGATTCCTGTGTCACTAGTCTTATACACATTTAATCTATTTTTCTAATACATTAATTTAAATCTGTCACAGTGGGGTCTCTCATTTTTTTCCACAGAAAATTAAATTTCTGACTTCAATGTCACACATCTCTCAACTACATATTTTTATGATTACCTATAACTTCTTTTATCACACACTAAAATGCATTGATGGATTAGCATGAGAATTACAACTCCACAGGATGGATACAACCATTAGACAAGGTCAAGGAACTTGGATTTGCTGGATTTGTTGCATATGTCACAGTTAGTCTCTAAAGTTATTTTATTTCCAGTATTCATGAGCCTTGAGTTAGCCTTGGAGGAAAACAATGGAGATTTATTGCCATTTTTATATTTTCCCAAGATATGACTAATACTATCTTCTCTTTGAGATGTGGCATGGGTATGGTAGGCTCTAAGTTCCTTTTCCATCATAGTACTAGTGAGACTAGAGTAAGGTGTAGGTTTCTAGAAAATCAGTCATGCTCAGTGACAGAAGTGGCTTTTGAGCAGAAGCACTAAGTCTGAAAACCTCTACATAAGTCACTAGTGTATTAAACTATAAATAAAAAGATAGACATGTTAACATAAGACTTAGTAATGTGTCTGTTCCTTCATTCAACTCCTTAGGACTTAACATAACATTTAAGGAATGTCTGTTATATTTTTCTCTTAGAAAATAACAGACATTCCTTGGAGACTTTCTTAAGGATCTGAAATGAGGAATAGGTAGAGTACAACAAAGAAAATGGGCGCAGGTATCAAGGGTTTTCTCAGTTAAAAAATGTTAAGTTTTGTGTATGAAGACACAACCTGAAGACAAAACTCGCAATGGTCAGGACAAGTGTTTGGAAACAGCTAGAGAGAGTAAATATAATAATTTCACTATTTTTAATGGTAAGCTCATCTGTCAACATTTTTTATATGTAAAGGCAGCAAAAGGAGAGGCTAATCAACATGCAAGAGTTTAGAACAGAGACAGTCTGGAATCACAGAGATTCTGAATGCACGAATGTGAATAAAGTCTGGTTAGTAGCTGCTTCAAAAGCTGCCAATATGTAAGGCCTTGAAATGAAGCAGTATAAATTTCCTAGTAGAGAATATGCTTCTGATACTCACTAAACTGTGAGTTTGACCAATGAGAAGTTGCTTGAAAATTCCTAAAAGGAAAAGCAGTAGACAAATCAAGCTACTTTATGGTAGTTGATTATGGATTAATTTCAGAAAATCAGTATGAAACCAAAAAACGCCTATATTCTTCAAGTTGATGAGTTCAAATGGTTGCATTCTGGACAGTAGTTTACTAGCAGGGGGAGAGAGAGAGGGAGAAGCAGGCTTCCCACCAAGCAGGGAGCCTGATGTGGGGCTTGATCCCAGGACTCCGGGATCATGACCTGAGCCAAAGGCAGACGCTTAAGGACTGAGTCACCCAGGTGCCCCATAGTCATAACTTTTTTTTTCTTGTGATGAGGAGTTTTGTGGTTTCAGATCTCACATTCAGGTCTTCAATCCATTTTGAGTTGAGTTTTGTGTATGACACAGGATAGTGGTCCAGTTGCATTCTTTTGTATGTGGCTGTCAGCTTTCCCACCACTATTTATTGAAGAGAATATTTTCCTCCCACTGTATATTCTTGGCTCCTTTGATGTAAATGAATTAAGCATATAAATATGGATTTATTTTTGGGCTCTCTATTCCATTCCATTGAGGTGTGTGTGTGTGTGTGTGTGTGTGTGTGTGTGTGTGTGTTTTGTCAATGCCATATGATTTTGATTACTATAGTTTCATAATACAGTTTGAAATCAGGGAGCATGATGCCTCTAGATTTGTTCTTCTTTCTCTAAACTGCTTAGGCTATATGAGTCTTTTGTGGTTCTACATAATTTTTAGGATTGTTTCTTCCATTTCTGTGAAAAATGTCATTGAAATTTTGATATGGATTGCATTGAATTGTGACTGTTTATGAAATCTTCACAGATAGTTTTTGTAAATTAGTTTGGATTATTAACTGTATTTGTCACCTGGTGCCTCAAGAGACTGAATTTATCCGAAGTGGATTAAATAACTTTTTATTCCAAGCGTATAGAAATGGACAAAAGAACTACTGGCCCTTGAGCTCTGATGAGCTGCCTTTCTCCTACACTTTATGTTTTCTGTGTGCCAACCTGTCCTTGCCCAAGGTAAATTGACCTTGGCCAGGCCAGGAGTGTGGAGTGAAATTTGAAAATGTTGTGTGGAGGAAGCCTTCCTTTGGTTTCTAAGCTGAAGGCATGGTTTCCCCCACACAGTATCAGTGAAGTAGGACATTAGAGGTTACAGGGTTGCTACCTTGAGATTAATAAAGTAGCAATTTTCTTAAGTTGGCTATGGATTTATTATCATCACCATCATTACGACCACTATCCATGGCATTCACCTGTCAGAAGTCTTAGCAGGGAGGTCAGTGGTAAGACTTGCCCTTCCAAGAAACAGACTCATAACTCTAGAGAACAAACTGATGGTTATCAGAGAGGAGATGAGTGAGTGACGGGTGAAGATGGGATTACGGAGGTCACCTGCTGTGATGAGCACTGGGTGATGTATGGAAATGCTGAATCAGTATATTATATACTTGAAACTACTATTACACTTCATGGTAGCCAACTGGAATTTAAATAAAAAGCTAACAAAATGATTTGCCCATCAGAATACCATTGAAACTTTAAGAAGTGAGACCACTGTAAAAAACACAAAATATACCATTAATTTACACTGTGTATGATTATTGTTAATTAATCTTTAATATGAATCCATCAATATTTTCCCCATTTTATCATAGTTTTAATAAATAGTTTATGTTATGACTTAAATACTGTAAATAGAGAGCATATTTTAGAGCATATTTAGACATTATAATATTTTTACAATGTAAATGTTAAATGTCATGTATAATAATAATGATGGCTTTTCATAAAATGATGTCTGATAATTATTTAATTATGGAAACAATATTTGCATTAGACTTACCTTCTAATCCCAGATTCGCTACTGCATTGGTAATCCTCATCTCATTTTACTTCTCTATCTAACTTTGCCCCCTTTTAGTGAAAATAATAATGTCTAGTGTCAAACTCCCCAGAGCAATATGGCATTATGCCATGGGCATATGGCAGTTAAGGAAACACTTCACAATGTAAATTATGTTGAGTTTTTCAGGACTAAATCACTAACAATGAATTTCCATTGTTGGTATTATCTTCAGAAGAATGGTTGATATTTAACCCATAGTATTATCTTTTTCATTTAATGATAAACCTGTTATTCTTTATTCTTGAAAAGGAAAACAATTGAACTGAATACCAGTCCTCTGAAAATTTTAAAACGCTGTGTTTGCCAAGTCACATCACAAAACTAACAGAGCTGTTATCTATTTCACAGGGTATCTTTTAATTTGTATACACTTTTCATTCAAATTTTCTATCCAATTACTGGACAGATTCTCCTTTAGAATTAATGAGCATGGATTCTATTATTAAATACCTGTATATATGGACATATCCAAGCCTCAGCAGACTGGAAGAAAACAATAAATCAGACTTCCCTTAAGTATGTGAATTACTTAATTTTCTTTTTATCTTAAGACTAGTTTATGTAGGAACTTACCTCCCCGCACTGTTACGGGTTGAATTTCATCTCCAAAAATATATGCTTAAGTCTTAATCTCCAATACTGGTGAACAGGCTTTGCTGATACAATGGAGTTAACATGCAGCCATACTCAATTATGGTGGGCCCTATTCCAGTGACTAGGGTTCTTATAAGAGGGCAATGTGGACGCAGAGTCACCCAGAGAGAACACCATGTGGCAATGGAGACAGCAACTGGGGGAATGCAGCTGCGAGACAAGAAACATCAAGGATTGCTGGCTCTCACCAGAAGCTGGAAGAGGACAAGGCAGGGTTCTTCTTACAGGCATTAGAAAGAACATAGCCCTGCTGATACTTCATTTCAGAATCCTAGCTTCCAGAACTGTGAGAGGATAAATTTCTGTTGTGCCTAGTTTGGAGCAATTTTTATGGTAGCCCTAGGATACTAATACACCCCCTTCTCAAGTACCCTCTAGTTAGTTCTGGTACCCCACACTATGGTTATAGTCATCCTTTCTAGAGGTCCACGGCTGCTCATACTGATGCCAAACATCAACAGCCTTTACTGTTATTATGTACGTTTGACAGCTATGTGAGGTGAGGATTTTGTCCCTACGTCCTCCTAGCAATCCAGTTCCTTCTCAGCCTCTTGTCTCCAGCAAATAAATAACTCAAACACAGCTACATAGAATTCTATGGCACTCAGCACCACGTCACATCCATGCAGAGCCAGTGACCATTTCTCAAAAGGAAACATGATCTTTGCCTATACAACGTAGGAAAAAAAACACAGCATTTCAAATCCTTCTCTTTCTGAAGAGCGTGGGGGCTTTACATTTGTGAAATTAAAAGATCCTTTCAGATGTTTGGGTTTTTTTCCCCAAACAATGAAACAATCAGCCTTTAATTCTTGTGACTCTGAAAATTCATTGAAGCTTTGAAATGGCAGTTTTTTATCTTGCAGTGAAAAAGTTTTAAGAAAACACTACCACCATGACCTTATAGCAGAATTTCATGTTCTGACCAGATAGAAATATTATCCTAGTTTGTTGTGATCTAAAATAATTTTTAGATTACACACCTAGGTCAAAAATGTGACTTTAAAGCAACAAAAGATATAGATATTTTTTTAACCACTGAGGGTAAAGACTTAGGTGATTTCAGTGGTCTATTTAAGAGAGAATCTTTTGTGTATGCTGGTGTAGTTAGCCATGACTCCTTTGTCACACCTAGATTCACTGGTGGTGGACCTAGAGATTCACAGATAATGTGCAGTAGGTCCTGCTGGGGAAGATGAGTTAAGATTCTTTGGGATAGCTGTCCATTTGTACCAACTTTCCTTGCCAGTCAACATTAGTTGACTAGTTGATTAGTCAGTAAACTCTTTTTTTAATTGATAATAATTTAACAGAGGTAATAATAGCCACTATAATCTGATGAACAAATATTATATGTCAGTGACCAATATCAGCACTTCAGTTTACATTTGATTTTGTTTTTCTATTATTGGAGTGTAATTGACATGCAATATTACATTAGTTTCAGGTGTACAACATATTGATTCAACAATTCTATACATTAACTCAATCAATGTTCCATGCTCTGCCCCTTTCTCCAGGGAAAAGTTTTGCATATCATTCCCACTCCTTGGAATCCTTAACTCTTTCTTTCTTTTATCCATCCATCCACCCATTGATCCATTCATCCATTTAACAACTCATTGATTAACTTCTACGTATTAGGGACTATCTCGAACCGGGGGATGGTGCAGAGTACAGAATGGATTAAAAATCCTTACCCTTTTGTATAAGGTCACATTCTGTCATGGCTCAGGAGAGACAGAAAATAATTAGATAAGTAAATAGGCAGCATGTCAAAATTTTTGAGTTTTATGGAGAAACATAAAATATGCAAAATTAATGGGGAATATTGGGCAGTGAAAATGAGTGACAGCAATTTTAAATAGGTAGGTCACCAGTGGCCTCAATGCGAGGGTAAATAACTGAAAGAGACAGGGGAGCAGACTATGAAATTATATAAATGGAAGTCTTTTAGGCAGGTAAAAGAGCAAATGCAAAAGTCCTGAGGTTGGTATGTGCTAAAAGTGTTTTCTTTTCAATATTTTATTTATTTGTTTATTTGTTTGTTTGTTTGTTTAGGAGAGAAAGAGAGAGAGTAAGCCAGGGGGGTGCACAGAGGGAGAAAGAGAGAGAGAATCTCAAGGGAACTGCACTGTGGTACCTCCCATGGGGCTCAATCTCACAACCGCAAGATCATGACCTGAGCTGAAACCCAGAGTCAGATGCTCACCTGACTGAGCCACCCAGGTGCCTTGAGGATGTTTTAAATTAGAGGTAAGGGGAGAAAGCAAGGGCAGAATATGTGACTCTTTTAGGCTATCATATGGGTTTACACTTGACTTTTATTTAGAATGAAATGGGAGGCCATTAAACATTTTGAATAAGTATCTTTATCTGCCTTATTTGTAATTAGTTAATTAAAATTTATCACTTATAGAGAACATTCCTCTGGTTGATATTTTGAGAATAGTCTGTACTAAAGCTAAAAATTGAAGCATGGAGACTCCACAGTACCTTTAAAATTTTCCGAATTGATGCACAGTAAGAAAATTTTATGTTGAGGGTGCCTGAGTGGCTCAGTTGTTAAGGGTCTGCCTTCATCTCAGGTCATGATCCCGGAGTCCTGGGATCGAGCCCTGCATTGGGCTCCCCACTCGGTGGGAAGCCTGCTTCTCCCTTTCTCACTCTTCCTGCTTGTGTTCCCTCTCTAGCTGTGTTTATCTCTGTCAAATAAATAAATAAAATCTTTAAAAAAATTTACATTGAGATTCAGGACATATACATACACATATATGCACATATGCAGATAGACATGTAGATGTGCTCATATATATATATATATTAAATGGAAATATACTTTTTACAAATAATATTTATCTTCTCTATGCACTATGCCATTTGATGTAGTCTATTCTATTATTTTTATGACTTCATTTTACTGCTGTTTACAAGGCACTCAGTTAATAATTTTATGACTCACTAGTAGGTCATAACCCAAAAAACATACCAGAGGATATGAAATAATTTGGGAGAGTAATGGTGATGGCTTGAATCAGGGAAGCAGATTTGGAGGTGGAGTGATAAGGTTGGATTCTGGATATATTTGAAAGGTGAGGTGTAAGAGAGAAAGTGAGGGTCAATGAATGATATTAAATATTGTGCTCGGAGGACCTAGAATATTAGTGTTGCTATTCATAGTAAAGGAGAAGGCACTCAGAAGAGTAGATCTGGTGGAAATATATAGGAGAAATGAAGAATCATATTTTGGACATGCTCATTTTGGAATGCATATTTTGTATTCAGAAGGGACTATGAATAGGCCATTAGTTCTAATAGACAGGACTTAAAAAGTGAGATCCTTCAGTTAGTTTGCTCTTATGAACAGATCTCAAATGAATCATTTCTTCTTCTCCTTAACTTTCCCAAAGAAGATAAGTGCTGCCATTATAGGTACTGAAACAGCATCTATCACTTTGACAGAGCTTAAGTGTGCATTTGTTCCTGTAGTGATTTAACCAGTGCTTCCCTCCTTCTCCCAAAGAAATAGATGTTCCATTTGGACAAGAATGTTGACTTATCACTATAATCTTAGCATCTAGCAAAGTTCCTAGGATATATGTGTGTGTGTGTGTGTGTGTGTGTGTGTGTGTGTGTGTGTGTCTTTAAGAGGGGGATACATACAACTGAGCACACATAAAATGAGGTAAAGAGCCTGGAATCCGATATTGCACAGTTAGCCTCAGTCTCAATACGGCAAGCCATTAGTGTCTTTCTCTGATGTTTTAGGTCATTGCAAGGCAAAATCCAGAATATTCAAAGGTGGAATATAATATGAGGTATGGATATAATTGAAACAGTGTGACTGAGGGAAGGGAGTAGTAGGAAATAAGCTTAAAGAAGTAGGATGGCCATCTCAGTGGGATGAGAATCCATTGGAAGAATTAAGAATGAAAGTGATCTGGCCAGCTAACTATTTTTAAAAATATCATTCTGGATATTCTTGGAAACATGCCCTGTAGTGGAGCAAGAGTAGAAGCACAGAGAACAACTCTGACGGAACTTGGTGACTTACTGAGTAGGGTGATGGAAGTCATGAGAATGCCTAGTATAAGATACATTTTGAAGGTAAAGCTCATAGGATTTGTTGATAGATTCATTCTGCATTGGAGAGAAATGGGATTGGTATGAGGTATCCCAGAAAAATGAATGACACCTAGGTTTTAATGACATCCAGAAATCCATAGGTAAATGTTAGAGCCATTAATTGAGATGTGAAGATCATATTGATAATAGGTAATAGGGGTGCAGGCAAGAACTTGAAATACCTTTTAAATATCTGTATGGACAAATGGGATAGGCAGTTCAATCTTAAGTCTAGATTTCAGGGAAAATGCTGTAGCTGAGAAATCACTGTACTTGAAACCATGACACTGGACATGACACTGTCTATGGATTTGCAGAGGATACTTTTCCAGTGTTTGAAAGACTTCACTTTTGGTCACATCAGATTTGTTCGGTTTTAGATCATGTATAGATGAGTTGAATACAAATCCAAATATATGTACGCAGTGTATAGAAAAATATGTTGATTGTATAAATTCTCATACTTGATTTTGTCATGTACAGAGTTTGATTCTCCATATTTAATTTCTTAGAACATCTTTTTAGACCATTCACAGGGCTTTATGAAATATTTATGTGTATGCCTTGTATGTCCTGTGTATTATAATGTCTCTGGAGGCCAGAACTAAATGACAGTTTTTTATATTTGTAGAATTTCACAGCTAATGAACTGTTCTCACCTACATTATTTCATTAATCTCCACATCTCTGCTAGGTACTGTTTTCACTTTACCGATTGTTCTGGCAACAGGCAAGCCACTTCAGAATGTGGTGATTTAAAACAATGGCAACATTTATTTTGCTCATGAATCTGAGAATTTGGGTAGGGTTTGATAGGAACAGCTGATCTCTTCCACATGCTGTTATAAGGAATGACTCAAAGGCTGAGGGCTGGAATCATCTAAAGACTCCCTCCCGCCTCACTCATAGGACTAATGGTTTACCCTGGCTTAGTTAGGACTTTTACTGGGTTTGTAGTCTGATCACTTATGCATGACCTTTCTATGTGCTGCTTGGCTTTCTAACAGCACAGGGGCTGGGTTCCAAGTGTGAGCATTCCAAAAGAGACCAGGCAAAAGTTTTATCATCTTTTATGGCCTAACACTGGAAGTCACCTAGTGTACTTCAGCCACATTAAATTCATCGAGTCAGTCACCAAGGCCTCACCAATTCTTAGGGAAAGGAAAAGAGGCTATACTTCCTGAGTGGACAGTGCCAGGGTCCTGGAAATGCATTTGGAACCAAAAATACTATTGCCATAATTTTTGAAAATATAGCCCACCTCTCAGATAATGAAAAAAAAAAAGTGAGCATCAGTGTGGTCAACAAACAGATTTGAGCAAGAATTTAGGCATATTTGAATGAATATGAATATAAATGCATCAACTTGCAAAAGAAATTGATAATTGTTCTTTTTGGCCTCCTTTTTTAAAAGATTTTATTTGTTTGACAGAGAGAGATCACAAATAGGCAGAGAGGCAGGCAGAGAGAGGAGGAAGTAGGCTCCCCACCAAGCAGAGAGCTGGATGCGGGCCTCGATCCCAGGACCCTGAGATCATGACCTGAGCCAAAGGCAGAGGCTTTAACCCACTGAGGCACCCAGGCACCCTGGCCTCCTTCTTAGATTAAAAAAAGTTCAATCAACAATTCCTTTTTGACTTGGCTCATGTCAAATTTATTTCTTATGTATGCAGACCATTTTGAAGAGACCACTATTGTTTGCAACTTTAAATTTTGGGATTTTAATTTGGGCAGAATTTTCTACTCAGAACCTAGTCTGCTTCTTTCTGTTGCCTATGAGGCTGACCTTTTACCCAACATTATGAATGTCTGAAAACTGCTCTGCTCTAACTCTACCGCAGAAAAAAAAAGGTGTTCTCCTCCTTCCTAATTACCAAGTCAAGCATGACAACACATTTGATAATTTTTGGTAAACATAGGCTCTCCAAACAATTCTAGTTTTAGAAGTGTTTGTGACATTACTTACCAAGTAATTGCTCCTCATCTTTTAATACATAAACGACATCCAGAAATTTCTCTAGGTTATGCAGATCATCAGTGGCAGAACTATAACTGGAAGCAGATCCTAAGACAAGAATCTGAAAGCAAATGATTCATTTGGGAGGTGATACCACTAGTAGGGAAATGGGGAAGTGATAGAGATAAAGAAAGGAAATGAATATAGTGTCTCAATCTTGCTGGGAACATTTGGGAGATAGTGAGGAATATGTGCCTCAGAGTTATCCCATCTTGGGGCAAGAAGTTGAAATATTTATCCACCAACTCCCATCTGTTGTTGATTGCAGGCTGCTTCCAGGGCATTATTTTCATGATGTTTATGGCCTGCTTAAAATATGAGCCTAGCATATTCCAAAGGCCAGAGAATGCCTTCAGGCAGAAGGTTGCCGATACTTGCTGTAGGAGGATATGGGGACATATGGGAATGGTGTGTGCCAAAGGGATACACGAGGCATCAACAGCTTCTGCTACATGTTTCTTTTCTCTGTTTGTCATATATGTATTTACCTAATTTTTCCAACAAAATGAACTTTATCAAGACCTTTCTGTAAATGTCAGTCATGAATTATACAAGTGTTCATATTGTAATCCACAAAGAAATGGTCTCTTATCAGGATCACACAGGGCTATAGTAAAAATGGACTTGAGGTGTTAGGGGATGGGAAAGAATCACTTATAGAGTTAAAAGTGTGGACATTTTATTCTTTGACCCACTTTCCAAGGAGCTGAGGTGGGTGAAATAGGTGATGGGGATTAATGAGGGCACTTGTGATGAACATCGGCTGTTGTATGAAGTGTTGAATCACTATGTTGTACATCTGAAACTATATTACACTGTCTGTTAATGGACTGGAATTTAAAGAAAAACTTTTTTTAAAAAGGAAACTATTTGGAGAAACCCACTCATTTGCTGCTTTTAGAGTATTTATGATGGGGGAGCTTATGGGAAACCTCAGTACTCCTCCCTTAAAGTATATGGATGTGTGTTGGGTTGATATGAAAAAAAAATGGTGTCTGCTTCTAGCATAGAGACTTTTTTTAAAAGATTTTATTTATTTATTTGACAGAGAGATCACAAGTTGAGAGAGGCAGACAGAGAGAGCAGAGGAAACAGGCTCCTTGCTGAGCAGAGAGCCTGATGTAGGCCTTGATCCCAGGACCCTGAGAGCATGACCTGAGCCAAAGGCAGAGGCTTTAACCCACTGAGCCACCCAGGCACCCTAGCATAGAGACTTTTAAAAGTTCACAAGCATTTTCACTTCTGAGACTCACCATGTTGGTAACAACCAGAATGAGGAAAATGAACCTCATTGCAAGATTCAACCTCTAAAACTGACTGTGAGCAGCATGGTTTATGGGAACATTGCAGATACTGCACAGAAAAGTCTCATTATCAAGGTTTTAGCTCCAGTTATCAATAGATCCTCAATATCAACATGACATTCCTTCTTCTAAAATACTCCCAGTTTGTCCAGATATGGACCCACAACTCTATGGTCAAATAATCTTCAACAAAGCAGGAAAAAATATCCAGTGGAAAAAAGACAGTGTCTTCAATAAATGGTGCTGGGAAAATTGGGCACGTATGTATAGAAGAAGGAAACTCAACCATTCTCTTACACTACACACAAAGATAAACAAAATGGATGAAAGACCTCAACGTGAGGCAGGGATCTATCAAAATCCTAGAGGAGAACATAGGCAGTAGCAACCTCTTCGACATCAGCCACAGCAACTTTTTTCAAGACACGTCTACAAAGGCAAAGGAATCAAGAGCGAAAATGAACTTTTGGCACTTCATCAAAATAAAAATCTTCTGCACAGCAAAGGAAAGAGTCAACAAAACCAAGAGGCAACCCATGGAATGGGAGAAGATATTCGCAAATGACACTGCAAGCAAAGGGCTGATATTCAAGATCTATAAAGAACTCCTCAAACTGAACAACTAAAAAAAAAAAAGATGATCACATCAAAAAATGGGCAGGAGACACAAAGAGGCACTTCTCTCATCCATATGTATAAAGACACACAAATGGCTAACAGACACATGAAAAAATGTTCAATATCATTAACCATCAGGGAAATTCAAATTAAAACCACATTGAGATACTAATGTACACTGGTTAGATTGGCCAAAATTAACAGGACAGGAAACAACAAGTGTTGTAGAGGCTTTGGAGAAAGGGGAACCCTCTTACATTGTTAGTGGGAATGCAAGTTGGTGTAGCCACTTTGGAAAATAGTGTGGAGATTCCTTAAAAAAATAAAAATAGAGCTGCTCTATGACCCTGAAATTGCACTACTTGGTATTTACCCCAAAGATACAGGTGTAGTGAAAAGAAGGGCCATATGTACTCCAATGCTCATTGCAGCAATGGCCACAATCGCCAAACTGTGTAAAGAGCCAACGTGCCCTTCAACAGACGAATGGATAAAGGAGATATGGCCTGTATATATCGTGGAATATTATGCCTTCATCAGAAAGGATGAATGCCCAACTTTTGTAGCAACACGGACGGGACTAGGATATTATGCTGAGTGAAATAAGCCAAGCAGAGAAAGTCAAATATCATATGGTTTCACTTACTTGTGGAGCCTAAGGAGTAATATGGAGTAATATGGAGGACAGTAGGAGAAGGAAAGGAAATGTAAATTGGGGTAAATCAGGGAGTGCGATGGAACATGAGAGATGGAACAGTAGAAGGAAAGGAAATGTGAATTGGGGTAAATCAGGGAGGGAGATGGAACATGAGAGAAACAAACTGAGGGTCTTGGAAGGGAGGGGGTGGGGGGATGGGTGAGTCTGGTGGTGGGTATTGAGGGCACATATTGCATGGACCATTGGGTGTGGGGCATAAACAATGAATCTTGGAACACAAAAAATAAAATAATGTAATTAAAATAAAATAATCCCAGTGTGAGGATATAACAGAAGAAAATGTTTAAATTTAGATCATTCTCGTAGTCAAAAATTAAAAAAAAAAAACACAACAAAGAAAGGTTTGGAAAGAATGGGAAAGTTTGGTGATTCAAATTACCCTTGATTGTGTAGAAAATGTTTCTTAGAAAAAATTGCAGAATCCATGACAGCGATCTAAAAATATCAACTAATCTTCCAGTCTCCTAGGGGGAAAAATGCTTTCACTGCATCACTAAGATACATTTATTTCAAACTATATATTTTCTAAAATATCTGTGTTAAGAGAAAACCAACTAATAATCCTGTTGATTCATGAAAGTTCTCTCTTGTAATCAATGGATACCTCTATACAGAAGTGATGGAAATGCATAAAACATACATCTAAATATGTTCCAGCATGATCTGCTAAAGGAAATTACATGAAACCACGTGGAACACTTATTTTTAGTATAATAGAGATGTGCCATATTTGAGAGCTTCTAGGATGCCATGATGCATTCAAAATCAAACTGGTCAAGGGGCACCTGGGTGGCTCAGTTGGTTAAGCAACTGCCTTCGGCTCAGGTCATGATCCCTGAGACCCGGGATCGAGTCCCACATCGGGCTCCCTGCTCGGCGGGAATCCTGCTTCTCCCTCTCTCACTCCCCTTGCTTGTGTTCCTTCTCTGGCTGTGTTTCTCTCTGTCAAATAAATAAAATCTTCAAAAAAATATTCAAAATTAAACTGGTCGAGTTTCAGTTAATCATGCCATGTTATTCATATTCTAGTTGGACACTTCATAAAATAAATGGCTTTAGCTGGTAATCTGAAACTCTTTGCCATGATAGTATTTGAATGTCTTTTTATTTCTCTATTCACAAATACTTCGTGGTGTAGAATAATTGAAAGGTTAGCAGGGGTCTTCGGAATTCCTTTATGAGAGACAAAACCCTGAGTGAATAATATCTAAAATGTCTATGAGTCAAGCATTCATGTAGAAGTAACTGGTTGACCTAGATAGAGGTATTCTAGCCTCTCTAGCCTCGTAGTTTTTGAATAAGAAAATGCTAAGAAGTCTGATTTTTATATTTATTGAAATAAATACAACAGTATGGGTTTAGGATAGGGAAGATCGTAATGGTTTCCTTATCATTGCTTGATCATCTATACCAGAGACTTTCCAGGCAGACTTCAAACTAACTTTTGAAGATGTTTGTAATAGAATAAAATAATGAGCAACATTTCTAGCTACCTACTCTCTCAGTCTTTCAAAGCTTACCCATTTCAGAAGTTCAAACAATCTTGCTTCATTTTTAAAATGTCATAGTTTCCCTTTTGTGTGTTCATATGCATGTTTTCTTACAGTTGCTGCTAGAAACAGTATATACACTGATACAGAGTTAATTTTTTAACTTTAATGGCACTTGTTTCATATAATAATATTTCACAGATAAATTTAAACATATTACATGTAATTTTAACTCATGCTGATTTTTCAGACTGGAATCTCACATGGAAATAACAAAAAGGAAAACATATGAATCATAAATACACAGCTTAATTAGTTTTTACAAAATGAACAAGTATATCTAGCCCTCAGAACAAGATACGGACATTATGAGAATCCCAGAAGCTTCCCTGTTTTCTAGTTCCAATAATTACTTCCCTCCAAAGATAACCAGATTTGGGGTGCTTAGGTGGGTTTGTTCCATTAGGCGTCTGCCTTCAACTGAGGTCATGATCCCAGAGTCCTGGGATTGAGCCCCACTTGCTGGGGCTCCCAGCTCAGAGACTGCTTCTTATCCCTCTCCCTCTGCCCCTCCACAACCCCCACCCTGGCTTGTGCTCTCTCTCTTACACACTCTTTCTCCTTCTCAAATAAATGAATAAAATCTTTAAAAAAAAAGATAACCGGATGTATCTTCTATAACCATAATTTGGTTTTACCTGCTTTTCATCCTTATACATAGAATCGCAGAGTAGGCATCTTTAGTATTTGGTTTCCTTCACTCAGATTATGTTTGTAGAATCCTTGCGTGGCATCACATGTAGCAGTAGGTCCATTCTTCTTCACTGCTGTTTAACATTCATTTTTTATGAATATAGCCATATAGTTTTTTATATTTTTATCAATTTTACTGCTGATGAAAATGAGGATTATTTCTAATTCTGACTATAATGGAAAATTCTGTGATTGTTGTTCTCATCTTTGACGCAGTTATGTTTTTGTTGTTGCTACTGCTGGTGGTGGTAATACACTTAAAGATGGAATTCCTGTGTTAAGCACTATGCATAATTTTTGTTTTAGAATATTCTGGTCTACAGCCATACCCCCCTAAATGTGCCCAATCTTGTCGCTTCTCAGTAAGAATATTCTGCCACTGGTTTTTCAAAGAAGTTGTGTAGATTTTCACACTCATGGTGTATAAGAATTTCACTTCATTAGTGTTTAGTATTTTTAGTTTTGTTTTGATTTTTATTGTTATCATTACAATGAGTATGCAGTTATTTTGCTTTGTGGTTTAAATTTTAATACCTTGATACTTTTACAGTATTTGATATCTTTCTTTATTTCCATTGGCCATTTAGATATCCTCTTTGGTGAAACATTTTTTAATGTTTCAGTCCTTTTGTTAAAATCAGGTTTTCTTTTTTATTGATTTGTAAGAGCACTTTATATACCTGATACTCGCAGGATTTTGTTTTTGTTTTTGCGTTTGTACATATATACACATATCATTTCCCACTCTGTGATCTCTGTAATATTCTTTTTCAGTCTTTTACTGAGGCCCTCTGACAAATATTTTAATTAAGTCACTATGCAAAAATTTTCCCTTTAAGATACATCCTATTAAAATACATCCTATTTTATTTTTTAAGACAGAGAGAGATAGAGAGAGAATGAGCATGCACACAGGGATCAAGAGAGGGGCAGAGAGAGACAGAGAAAATCCCAAGCAGGCTCCATGCCCAGTGCAGAGCCTGAAGTGGGGTTCAATCTCACGACCGGGGGGATCATGACCTGAGCCAAAATCAAGAGTCAGACGGTTAACCCACTGAGCCATTCCAGTGACCCGACATCCTATTTTAAAAATGTCTATCCCTATGTCATGAAACTATTCTTTATGTTATCTTCTAGCAGTTTTAGTGTTTTTCTTTCAACAGTGTTCACATTTAGGTCTAAAATCTAATCTCTAATTGACCCCACATTATTGACAGGAATTTTTATTCTCTCCTGAATTGCAGTGTTAACTTTACTATAAATCAGGTGACCATTTGGACCATTTGGAATCTTTTAATAAAGCACTGGATTTGTTTTTTTTTTTTATAATAATTTGGGGTCCAAATTTTGTGAATTTTCTGTTTAAGGTATGCATTAATTTTTTTCTTATTGGATTGTCTTTTAAAAACCAATGTATAGACTTAGAGATATTAAACCTTTCTTATAGATGTTTTTAGTGTTTTCCTGTTTTTATCTTTTCACTTCATTGTGCCTTTGGTTTTATAGAAATTTTTACTTCTTATATAGTCAAAAGTGACAATTTTCTACTTAAAGTCATCTGGGATTAGTGTTTGGCTTACTAATGTCCCCACAATTTAAGCTTTTATATATTCCTCATTTGTTAGGGTTTATTTTGTGTATATGGATCTTTAATCTGTATGTAACTTATTTTTTATATAGTTTATTAAGTTACTAGACTCTAATTATATAAAAAATCATAATCACATATTCCATTTTTTTAATGACTAGACAGAAGCACCATATACAGTGTATTCTCTTTGGCTGGATCTGTTTCTGGACTCTATTCTGGTCTGTCATTTTGTCTATCCCTATACCAATACCATATTTTTTATTATAGAAGTATGATAATATATATATTAGGCCACAAGTTTTGTGATTTTGTTAAAACTTTCTGAACAATTCTAACAATTCTATTCTTTTCTGGAATAGGAGCTTTGCCAGCTCTCTGAATATTTTGAGTTGATGAACTTGTTAGAGAACTGAAACATCTCAAAAGAATAAGCACTTGGGAAACCCAAGAGGTCTGCCTGTAAACAAAAACAAAGACAGATTTTCAATAGGCATAACTACTCAGATTAAAGCTAACTGAGAGATACCTAGTTGAGACTCTATCCTGAGTCTATTTTTAATCTAAAGGAATTCTGGAACTAAACCTAACTATTACATTTTTGTCAAAATGAATTATCCACTGCCATGCAAATGGCAAGTCTGGCAATGGAAAATAGGACAGCAAACATATGTTTTTAATCAAGGGCATTATAATGAGATGGGAAAAGTTTACTGGTAAAATTGTCTTGGTGAAGGCACCCAATTGACTGTTTATAAGTCCTATTATCACAATGTTTTTCAAACTTGATTGCCCATTGTAATCACCTGGGAGCTTTTCATAATTCTGATGCCCAGGTGAGAGGCATCAGGATCAATCATCATGGGGAGGGGAGGGGTGCAAACCAGGTATTAGAGTTTTGTCCAACTCCTCAGATGATTTCACCATGTACCAATGGTAGAAAAGCAGTGTTTTAGGAAGAGGGTAAGGATCGCCTGTGAATGAAAATGCAGAAAAAAAAAAAAAGAAGAAAAGGAGCTGTTGCTAAGCCACTTGCCAAGTTCTGCTTGTAAAGTTCATTTTTCTTTGTTAGGCAATGGGCAGGATATAGGGTGACCTGGCTACCTCAGGATGAAGTGCAGGATGAATTATATGTGTGGAGGGGTGGGTTGGGTTGGGGGGAGTAAGGATATTAACCAAATGAAAGTCACTTTTGACATTTTTAGAAAATAAAGTCATATGAGCTGTTTATAGTCCAATCTAATTCTAGCCTCAGTGGTGGGAGGAAGGGATGGAGGAGGCGGTCAGAGTGAATATACACACTCAAAGAAGGGTGGGAAGCTTTGATGAAATTTCCTAAGAAATATCATCACACTCGGCCTCTGTTCCCCATTTCTGGTTAGTGCATTCAAGTCAAGATACAATGGTGGGGTACACACGTGTAAGTGACCCAAATAGCAAAAGTAAGTGACCCTTCTCCTCAGTGTAGTCATCTTATAAGTGGCAATGCTAAATCATTCATGACCTCATGTGCTGCATTTGGCAAGCGGCTCCTTAATTGCTCCTGTTTTTGCATCGATTCTGCGCAGCCTGGAAAAGCGAGTCTCCAACTTGCTTGTGGATTTATTGACCACCAGGTCCCTCCTCGGCTTTCACCTTGCAGGCCTCGCCCAGCCCACTCTATTTAGAGTCAGGAGCTGGGAACAGCACCTGTTTCCTCCTCTCCAAGCATGGGCTGGACATTTTGACAGCACCCCTTTCAGCCAACCCAGGTGTCCCTGTTTGTGTTTTCCAGTTCGCCATCCCTCCCCACTCCCCTCCCCACGCATCCCTATTTCCGTGGCTGTGGGCTCTGGGGAGGAGAGAAATCCGCGTTCAGACACACCGAATCTCCGGCAAGCTATCTGCTTTGGAGAGCATCAGGCGGACCGCGTGGACCCACCTGCCTCCCAAAGTTTGGGGCGTGGGGAAGCCGGGACACGTGGCGGTGGCTATGGCTCAGCCGAGGGGTCCGGAGCAGACCCGGGAAGATGCCGCTGGGGACGGATTCACCGACGTCATCCAGAGTCGCGCTGGTAGGAGCTCGCTGTTTTGCTCTTTGGTGTGGGGGTATCCAGACAATCCCGCTGCTCTCCGCCCAGGCTGTGCCCTGGAAGTTAGTACAGGGTTTCGGAAAGTTGCGGCGCTGAGCTGAGGAGCAGTAGGGGACTGTCACCGCGCCCCCGAGCGCGTAGGGAGGGCGGGGGACCACGCAGGGCACGTACGGGGGCGGAGGGGTTGCTGCTCTCCGCGAAGGCAGAAAGTCAAGTTTTCCTTTTGCGTCAAGTGGGTCTTGGTCAGGGATTTTTTGTCTCGTTTGTTTTTGAAAGAAAGCCACCGGATATCAGTTTTATTATAGAATGGTAACTTGTTTTGAAATGTTGAAGGAACAAACAGAACAACGTAAGGGAATGTTGTCCTGGCTTTTGAAGAGGGAGGGGAGGTGTGAAGAGGGCATGACTTGTCAGGGTGTGGCCAAGTGGAGACAGGAAATCCGAGAAGTTCGATCTTCTTTCATATCTGTGCTAAGGGAAAATGTCAGAAGGGTGACAGTAACCTTTGAGTGCTTGGAGCCTAACTGTAGGAGTCGAAAACCAGTGAAGTATCAGGGCCCTTGGTAGTGCGCTTTCCCCCTTCCCCCCCATGTGTAAATTTCATTTGTAATGAATCTTCTCGTGTTTGGTAGTTTGCCCTACATATGCAAAGGCTTGTAAACCACTATAGGTCGGTAAAGCTGCAAATGGAAGCAGCTGTTAAGCTCTCCCAAAGGATGAAGTTTCAGCTGCTTGAATCTGCTGCTCTAGCCCTTGGAAATGCACCAGACTGTGGGCAGTAAAATAACAGGATCGTTCCAGATTTCTTTACATACTTTGCTGGATGCTGAAGAGGATGGAGTATAAAGTCACCGTCCAAGTGTGTTTCTGAAATGAGGTTAAAGGAAATACCACAGTAGCAAGCAGAAACGAGTAAGAAACACGGGAGTTGTGTAAACTACAGACCAGCAAAGGGTTTAGAAAATTGTAGAGCAGGATTTCCCTTCCCAAGTCCTGTAAATTGGTAATGATGCCTTTAAGTCAAAAAAGAATGGTGTCTCTTACAGTGCCTGGGAGAAATAGTTCTTTCTCATTTTAAAACCACCCTTGCCTTCTTTTCCAATTAATAACCTAACGTGCTTCTCAGATTTTAATGGGAAACATAGTAAACTTTAAGTGGAATGTCCTTAATCATGCAACACCTAGAATAACAGAATCGGCTGTAAGTAGTAGTTACCCTAAAATAATAGTTGGAAAATATAGGTTGGGCAGTTTTACACATTGTGTTAAAGCTGCTGTTACTTATATGTTTTATTACATAATAACTTGTTGCTGTAAGCATCTGAACTATGCAGAAGAATGTTTACTATAAACCTGCTAAAGAGGACTATTTTGGAAAAACCGAATGTATTAACTTAAGGATTAATTCTACAAAGTAATTCTATCACTGTGCTTCTTCTACCCTTGTCAGCTTAGGAGAGAGGCAGAAAAAGATCTACATTTTCTCAAAACTAGGTCCATGTGTTTTAGAAATGGCTTGTTCAGCTCCATCTCTAAAGAAAATTCAATCTACCTTTATATAACTTTGGCTTCCATATTAACTACTATGGTTGAGAATCACTTTTTAAAATGCAATGATTGATTCTATTTTTTACATTTTTGAAATTGAGCATTTATTAGATCTCTAAGAAATCTGAGTGGGCTGAGTTCTAGGTCCAACAGGTTATATAATTTTCAAATTGAGCTTTATCTTTATGATTTGTCCTTCCCTTTAAGGGGCTAGAAGGTTTTTATTAAATAAAACAAAATGAAATTGACTCCAAATATTTTAATTCCTGGACTTGTAAGGTTTTTTTTAAGGTGTTGATTTTTTTTTTTTAGTTCTGAGGCATAAGGGGTGGCTGCTATTATTACATGCTTTTTGTAGCCAATTGCTATGCATTGGGAAGCATAATGTGGTGGGGCTGTGATGCCAAACAAAGCAAACCAAAAACCTGTTACATTGGCAATATCTCTTTCCATCCACCAGCATCTCTCTCTCATAACTTAGTTTCTAGACCTAGTTAAATGATAAGAGAAATTCTAGAATGTGTTATTAAAATGCACCAAAGGGTATTTAAAAAAGTAACATAAGGTGTTTAATTACATATTTAGTGGTGCTATTGGAGATTGTTTCTCACACTGTAATAAGCAGAAGTTTCTCTTAAAAATTGAGGACACGTGATTATGATAAACCTTTCAAGTTGATTTTATATAGTGGTCTTTGTGTGATGTGAAATCACGATAGTGTAGAACTTTTGCTGTATCACTATTTCTTCCTATCTCAACTGTATATTCTTCACTTACTTGGCAATAAAGACAATACTTTGATGTGATTATGGTTTACATACATGACCTCAGTAATCATAATGTGAGTATACGCCTGAAGGGTCCTATATCTTAGGTGAAAACTGTTGTTACAAAATGAATTACACAAACCAGAGCTTTCATTCTTTCACGTAAATTTTAGATATCTTAAAGGTAAACTCTCAGCATTTAAAGCATTTCAATACAGTATGTTTACAGCTGTCTACTCCTGTGAGGATACCACAAATAGGGGCACTTGATCTCCTATTGATTGGGTATGCCTTCCTGTAATTAGACATAGCTCGATGTAACATAAACAGCCCCATGCTGTTAATCTTTTTAAACCAGATGTAAATTTAACTGGACTTCATTTCTCTCATGACTTCTTTTTTTGTGGTTTACATTCATTTGGCATCTCCTGGCATCTTTAGATGTTTTACTGGCACATAATAATACATAAATAATTGAGTAAAGTGTACCTATGGATTTCTGTCATGAAAGATTTTTTTAACCTCTTGAACCCTGAAGTACAGGTATTTTCTTCAGAAGTAAATTAGTTAAGCAGCTTTGCATGCTTTTATTTATTTCTTTCTTTTAGCAGTTTTTGCTTTTTTATAAAAGATATGAAAAAAAAGATTATTCTTGGTCTGATCTTGGAGACTGCTACAAGATTGTTCTAGTGACCAAATTTGCTTTGATTCATTCCATATTTCTTTCTAAATTCCGATTATGGAAGATTGTTCTATCAGAGCTTTAATATATTTGATTTCGCCTATCTCCAGTGATTATAAGGAGACTATTGTACAGAATAATACATTAAAGTTAAGCTAAACAACTATTTTAAAACACACTTGACTTATTTCTTTGTATTTTAACTATTCTTATAAAAAAGCATACAATGTTATTGAACCTATGTTTTCAGTTTGAGTTAATGGTCTTAAATTATGCTCCTACATTATTATGTTGTAAACAATTAGGTATTCTCAGGATAAACCAAGAATCAAATTAGACCGAGTTATTGGGGATTTTGCAAGGGAAAACTAAGAAATGAGACCTTTTGAATAACCGTTCTTTCAGAACTACCAATTTCATCTGGAAATATTTTCTGTTAGGTCATTTAATAAGTAAGAAATCGCTGTGGTAATGAAGCCTGTATTTTTTCATCCTAGGAAAATTATATGCTTATATCATCCTAAAGGATTGAGGTAATCCATGGAACATGTTTGTACAAAACCTGATGTGGTGCTTTAAAAAAAAGTCAAAACTGGAGTGTTAAGATTTTGCTTTGCTTTACAAGGATGTACAAGGATTCTTCTCCAGGGAGACCTTGCTAAGGGAATTATAGGGTGTACTTTCCATACATAACAGCTACTGAAATATGTTGTACTAAATTGTAAGTTTTCTTCTGTTTTAGGTAATTGGGTATGACAGCCTCCCTGTTGCAAAAACTGACCCAAGGAGTAGGAAACAAGAGAAACTTCGATTCTCCTTCTGGATTACAGATAGAGCCATGGAAATTTTATGGGAGCTAGAACATGTTTTCATGCAAGTTACTTAACATTATACCAATGTTTTCAAATCTATTATGTTTTCTCAATATGATAGTGAATTAGATTTTATTCTTTCCGCCAAGGAGGGAAATTATAAATTTTCACATTGAATTAATGAGTGCATTTGGCTTGAGACTGAGGACAACTTCGAAGTTTCCACTTTAAGTTTTGCATAAAGTTGATAGTTGCTTCCAGTGTAATAGATTTAGCCAATTTATGTTGACATTCAGTGATTCTAAGCTCTACCTTTCTCTGTGTCAAAAGTCTATTCTCAGTTATAACAAAACTGAAAGTAACATTAATGAATTCTAATAGTTTTGTGAAAATGTAGTTAGAAGGGAAATGTCCAGTGATGTACTAGAGCAGGTTTGCCCTGCCTCTGGAGACCCAATTGTGTGAATCTCCTCCTATCTCCAAATTCAGTGACATCTCGTTGATCTCTTGAAATTACCCTGGTGGGATTATTTTATGTCACAGAAATGAGCAAATGCTTCTTCTTTTCGGAAAGCTATTAATTATTTACCAGTATAACACTGGAAATATTAATGAGTCAATAAATAACTTGAAGAAAATCCATTATGTTGAGGCTGTACATCCATTAGATGTGCATTCCCATGAAGGTAGCCACATAACCAGCCATTACCACATTTTATATGGCAAGATACCTGGCGGTTGGCTGCTTCTGGTTTAGGTTTGGCAGCTCCATGATACCGGAGTGAGTGTCTCTGTGACGGTCTTGGCCTTTTCTTTCTGATGACTAGTTGACAGCTACTGTTCAGGTACCACTTGAGACCAGAAGAAAGAAAAAGAACTAGCAGTGGGACCTCTTCCAGACTCCCTCCAGCAGACTGCTGCTTAGGTCTCATGGCAAATGCTGTGTTACAGGACTGTGCTTGGGTGCAGCTGATGCCAAGATGGTGAATATTTGGCTTGTAGAGTGTCTACTGAATTTTGGTAAAAGAAGGGAAGTGGTGTTAGCATATTCAGTTAGAGGAATTGGTTTACTTTGTTTACTTCTGAACAGTTGGCGCTTTTGTCATTGTAACACAAAAAGTGACTTTAAAACCCTCAGGTTTCCTTTTCATACTGTCCTAAATTTATGTTAGGCTTGGGTCATGAGCTCTCACTTCTCATTGCCTTAAAACAGGTGAAGCCCATCATAGCCCATGGATTTAATGATTTAATAGCTGTGACTCTGTCCCTGGTTTGGGGATATTAAGTCATCCTTTCAATTTTGTTCTCCACTGAAACCTGACCTGTCTTATCCCAAGAAACTGACATGCTATTTTGAGAATGGGCCTAATTTTACTGACAACTGCAGGCATGCCCAAAGACAAGCACAGTATGTACATGGCAGTAATACAGGGTTAATATTCTAATCCATGAAAGCTGATTGGAATGACCACTTGATAACACCTTCAGGACCTCTCTTCTGTCATTATAGTAACTAAAAACTGGTTCACTTGGAAAGCATTTTTCTCTGTAAAATACCTCCGTTTGCCCTGTCCCTTCTCCACACCACCCTGTTACTACTTCCCCTTCTAGTAGCATCATTTGAAGTTCCAAGGATGGGTTATTAGTTCTGAATTTGTACTACTTAGGGTAGGGGAGCTCTATTATCACCTATCCTGGGGAATTATCATGTCAAACCATCATGGAAAGAAGACATTACTGTGGCTTGAATATATTCCCAAAAGGATACTTTTATGTGAATGTATTTAATTTTAAAAAAGTTCTTACTCAAAGCAAATAGTAACGAGGATTAAATCTGTGGTATGAGTTTGCTAAAGATTAAAGGGGAACTGAATCTCAAGAAGCAAAAAGACAGGTAGTAGTGTGACCTGGCGGGAAAGTCACTGGATAGCTATAATTACATGTTCTTCTAAGGTAGAGAATATTGATTAGGCTCATCAGAAAACACAAGTGGTAATCATTGTTTGTGCATGAAGAAATTCGGAGGCAGAAGTAACTATGAAGCTCCTAGCTGTAATTCTCTATACTGAGCTGTGTAACTACCTAGAATTTTTTTTTTTTAATGACTGCCTGGGCCCCTCCTACAGAGCCTCTGATATATTTTGTTTGGGAGGTGTGAATCTGGGTACTTGAGTCTCTACCAGGAATTTTAATAAGATTTCCTGTTTTGAGAAGTTTTGAAAAGCTCTGGCTTGTACTTTGCTTTCCATTTTTTTTCTTTTTTTCATTTAATGGTGCAAAACACAAATGCTGATTTGACATGCATTCACATAAAACTTTTTCTCATGTTTACAACTCAACAGATAAGTGAATCCCAAGAAACTGGTGTAATCACTATGTGGAGCCTCCTACTATATTAGTGTTAGAATATTTTCTTCTAACCCATTTCTTTTATACTCCAAAACACCTCTGTTATGTTGTTTGATGAGGTAGATTGACAAGAAGACTGAGGTGCCAAAGGTCAGTTCAACCTTCAGCCAGTCAGGTCTATCATGTGATGACTCCTAAACATAGTAAACTTTGACCTTGTGGAAGCATTGCTTGGTAGCCTGGCTGGAGCCAGCAGCTCGGAGAAGGGGTACAACAATGCACACGTGGCTCTATCTTGCTGGTCTAGGCTCCTGTGTTTTTTGTTTTTCAACTGGGCTTTTGGTTTTTGCTCATCACAGGAACCTCACTAGGCTGTGCAAATCTTGAAGATTTCTGTTTTCCCATGATTGTATGTGTAAGGTCATTGGCAGTCCTCGACGATTTATGCCTACAAAGGTTGTCTGTACCCCTCTAAGCACTCTGAAAAGACCTTCCAGTATTGATTAAATCTATTGTGTTCACCTTAAAAGATAAAACTGTCAGTTATTTTACCAGGAAAAATGATTTTATTTATCAATAGCATATTTTGTAATTCAGAACATGCATGCTAAGGTACAGCCATAGGGAAGTCCAGCAGACAAAGCAGAGGAATGTCATTTTTTGTTTAGAACAAAAATTGAGTTGCTGAAAGGTAGCTGATACCTTGTGGGAGATAGAGGCCCCAACAGGAAAAAGATGTATGTTCTAATTGATGATTCTTTCCTGATGAGGGTTCTTCTTCTGGGGTCTGTAAGTAATTGATAATTTTTCCTGTAATTGACCTTGATAAGTATAGTTCCTCCTTATAGCCCCAGGCTCTACTTTAGTGACGTTTCTCTTTTACAGTTGTGATAAAAACAAGAGCTAAGAGGACTCATGAATTAGAAGAGTAGAGAATAACTTGCGGATTATGAGTTGGATAACCGAATTTATAAGACAGTTGATAGCATGAAGAGTCAGTCACACCTAAATGTGAAATTATTTACTTTATTTGTTTTCTTTCTAAAATTGATCCTTCGGTGCTCAAATTGGGATTTGGGGCAGGAGCAGGTAGAAGAGAAGTGTTCTTAGATGCAGAGGTGGCCAACTGGGAGGTAATAGGGAAAATTAAGCCCAAGGGTATGTTTTATTTGACATGTGGTGTCAAAAAAGGAGAATAGATTCCCTAGAATCCGGACCTCCAATTCTTGAGAGCCCCAGTACCTCTGTAATACTGGAGTGATGTATGACACTACTTAGTGTTTTCTAAATCCTATTTCCTTTTGAACCCATATGGAATTTTTGTTTGTTTCACCAGTTGCAGAACTTAGAAGCAGAATATACATATTCTACCTTAATATTATGATGTGGGAAGTTTGAGGAGAGAAGGAAACTCTGTGGTAACGAGACATAAAATTGTGGATTCTGATCTATGTAGGTAGTTTTAATGTAGCAAAAAAATTGACTTTTTGCATTGGTTTTTGGGGCTACACCAAAATGAGAGGGGAGTAGCTAGTTCTCCTACTTCTTTGATTTCCTTCCTCTTTTAACCTTCTCCTTTCTTTCTTAAACCTCACTGTCACTCCTTTCAAAAATAAAATTAGTGTTCTGAGTGATATAGTACAGTTAATTTTAGTACGAATGGACTCCTTTGGAATGGCTTCATTCCTTGCCACAATTTGTAGTGTTAGGCCCATGGGGAAGTATATTCCAAGCTTCATTATGTCAACTTTCAATTCAACTTTCAGATAAATCTTGTATAAATTTTGGACTGCTGGGACTTTATTTTATAACACCTATGTTTAAAATGGTTTGGCTCATTTAAAATTGGGTCTGTGAGATGATACAAGGATGATCTGCTATGGTTAAATATCTTATGAATATCCTGAGGTAGCAATCTCAGTTCTCAACTGCAGTGGTTCTCAAACTTAAGTGTTTGTCAAATTCTCTGGAGGGCTTAAAACACAGATCAATGTGCCTCACCTTCAGTTCTGATTGAGTAGTTGTAGAGTGAATTGTGAGAAGTGGCATTTCTCACAGGTTCCCAAGTGCTGCTGATCCTGCTGTTCTAAGGACCAAACTATGAGAAACACTGCTCCATTACAAAAGTTAGGAAGGAATTGGTAAGCAATCACTGGTTGGTTGAAAACAGGAATGAGTGAGAAATTCTTTGTTGTAGGAAACAAAGAAATATATAGGACTCCTCAGAGCTATTGGAGATGGAGTTGCTTCTACTATATGTATCCCTATGACATGTAGATGAGTGGATCTTTAAACCTATCCATTTGACCCCTATCTGAACACTGAAAGAAGAGGGCCAGGGCAGTTGAAATGACTGAAGACTTCTAAAGAGTATTTTTTTAAAAAAGAGTACTTAACTGGAGCTTGATCATAAATTCTGTGTATCCTTTGTACGTCTTCTCCTTTTAAATTACTGTTTAAATCCAGTACAACTAATGTTATATGATGTATATGTGTGTGTATTTGATATCACAGATGAACAGGTGATATTACAGATGGTTAAGTTCTTCGTTAAGCTATGTGCCCAAACCAGTGTTTTCCTTTGCTATTCTGCCTTGTCAGGAGTGTAGCAGCACTTCCCTCTGCCCCCAAACTCCTCAAGCACACACTCAATCACTAAAGGTAGATAACTGTAGAATGTATATTTAAGGGGGCCTCTGGGTGGCTCAGTCCTTAAGTGTCTGCCTTCAGTTCAGGTCATGATCCCAGGACCCTGGGTTTGAGCCCCACATCGGGCTCCCTGCTCAGCGGGAAGCCTGCTTCTCCCTCTCACTCCCCCTGCTTGTGTTCCCTCTCTCCTGTGTTTCTCTCTGTCAAATAAATAAACAAAAAATCTTTAAAAAATAATGTATATTTAACAAATCATAAATTCTTGAAAAGAAAGACCACCAGCCAGAATTACTTTAACTAATATTTTGCTGTCTACCACAGTATGTTAATTTTTTCTTCATTAAATTGTCTTCTATTGAATTTGAATAGTTTGTAAGCTTGTAGTTCTTGGAACCTTTATTGTGTGTACTTTTAATATACTTTGATCAAATAAGTTTGGGGCACATGGGTTTTAAACAATGTTAGAAAATTTTTTAATTCTTCATTTCTGAGAAATTTTATTAGACCTAAATATATAATAGCAAAATCAAGAGAAGACTGAAATTTTTCAAACTTATTTTATCATGGACTTTTTTTTTTAAAGCTTTTTCTTGTGGATTATTGTTTCATGGAGCTTAATCTGGGAAATAGAAAGTAGAAAGTCTAAGTGTGTGTGAATGAAAATACATCAACCCAGGGATTTATTGGTTTATTCTAGCTGACTTGTCTGATTTGAAACGGTGCCTTCTATACTACTCGATGTTTTCTCTAGCAGGCTGTAAGGCCTTAGTCCCTGATGATAATCATCCTGGTTATAAGAGGGTCATCCTGACTTTTTTTAAAAAAAAATAGCATATAGTTTCTGTAATGGTTTGTAGAGAATATTCTAAAAATAATTGACAGAATATAGCCCAAATAAAAACTCACCTAAGTAACCATCATCTAAACTATTAACATTGAAGTGTGTGAATTCATATATATTTACACATAACACATGGGCATATATATGTATAAACATAAAGTATAATACTAAATATGTGTATTCTATATAGCCAGGATGAAAGTGGTTTGTATTTATGATATGTGATATATAAGTAAATGTGGTAAAACATGTGAGTATAAACCTAACATACATACTATTGTGTAATGATTTTGTCCATCAGTGTAATACAAACTTATCACCCCATCATTATATTTTCTTTGATAATACCTTTTTCTTTTTTCTTTTTAAAAGATTTTATTTATTTGACAGAGAGAGTGAGAAAGAAACATAAGCAGGGGAAAACTGGAGAGGGAGAAGCAAACTCCCCTCTGAGCAGGGAGCCCGATGCAGGACTTGATCCCAGGATACTGGGATCATGACCTGAACTGAAGGCAGATGCCCAATGACTGAGCCACGCAGGTGCCCTGATAATATCTGTTTCATTCAAATGTAGGTGGCATATTAGATTCATCAAGGTGGGATCCAAAAAGGTCTACCCATTCTCCCAGAGTCTTTGAAACTACTGTGCAGTATATTGTGGGAGTGTTGGAGGTGAGATCTCACATCCACCCATGAAAAGATGTTTTTCATAAAATGTGTCTCATAAATGTGGTTTCTACCCTGACTTGGTTACATAATTATGCAAATCATTTAAATCTTCTTAAAAGTTTGTTGCTGTTTCTAAAGGACAGACAGAGACTGGATTGATTCCTGGTCAGTCAGAAATACATATAGAGGGAAATATTTAAATAGATCTAGAAGACTGTGCAAAATGAAATGTTACTGGATGAGAAGAAAGAATATAGACCATCCTGGGGATGTGGCCTCAGAAAGACAGGAAAAAAAGTGAACGCTGCAGTATGGGAAAAAAGGGTATTGAACTGGAATAAGCACTGAGGGTACAGATATCGCACTATAATGTTGGTCAAGTGATTGGAACTGGAGGGTATTTTGATCATTCCATGTTTTTTAAATTTTATTTTATTTTTTCAGTGTTCCAAGGTTCACTGTTTATGCCCCACACCCAGTGCTTCATGCAATATGTGCCCTCCTTAATGCCCACCACCAGGCTCACCCATCCCCCCACCCCTCCCTTTCAAAACCCTCAATTTGTTTCTCAGAGTCTCAAGTCTCTCGTGCTTTGTCTCCCTCTCTGATTTACCCCAGTTCAGTTTTCCTTCCCTTCTCCTAATGTCCTTCATGTTATTCCTTATGCTTCACAAGTAAGTGAAACCATATGATATTTGACTTTCTCTGCTTGGCTTATTTCACTCAGCAGAATCTCTTCCAATCCGGTTCATGTTGCTACAAAAGTTGGATATTCATCCTTTCTGATGGAGGCGTAATATTCCATTGTATATATGTACCACATCTTCTTTATCCATTCATCTGTTGATGGGCACCTTGGCTCTTTCCACAGTTTGGCTATTGTGGCCATTGCTGCGATGAACATTGGGGTACAGATGACTCTTCTTTTCACTACATCTGTATCTTTGGGGTAAATACCCACCAGTGCAATTGCAGGGTCATAGGGTAGCTGTATTTTTAATTTTTTAAGGAATCTATACTGTTTTCCACCACCAGTGCAATTGCAGGGTCATAGGGTAGCTGTATTTTTAATTTTTTAAGGAATCTATACTGTTTTCCAAAGTGGCTGCACCAAGTTGCATTCCCACCAATAATGTAAGAGGATTTTATTTATTGGACGGGGTACAGCAGGGGGAGCAGCAGGCAGAGGGAGAGGGAGAAGCAGACTGTCTGAACAGGGAGCCCCATGCAGGGCTAGATGCCAGGACTCTGGGATCATGACCCAAAAGCAGATGCCCAATAACCAACCCACCCAGGTGCTCCCATTCCATACATTTTAATAAGAAAGCAATGTGAATTTGAGAATTGACTTGCAAATGTAAAAAAATAAAACAAATTCCATAGCTTTAATAGATACCTTACTCCTGATAAAATAATTATATTAAATTTATTATTCTATCTATGCATACATGAGAGATTTATTTTAAAATGAAGAAGAAGGCTTGGGGCGCCTGGGTGGCTCAGTTGGTTAAGCGACTGCCTTCGGCTCAGGTCATGATCCCGGAGACCCGGGATCGAGTCCCACATCGGGCTCCCTGCTAGGCGGGAAGCCTGCTTCTCCGTCTCTCACTCCCCCTGCTTGTGTTCCCTCTCTGGCTGCGTTTCTCTCTGTCAAATAAATAAAATCTTTAAAAAAAGAAGAAGGCTTGACAGTGCTTGTCATGGCCTAAGTTATATATAATGTAAAATACATTATTAACTTATACTAATCACCATAAAATCTATAAATGCATTTTCTCAAACTTATGCATGGTGAATTAGGTTGTATAACTAACTATAGGTTTGGGAATAGGCTGGTTTTGAAACACAAATGGGACACTCTCTTACAAAGACATTCCAAAATGAACCCCATGAGAAAATACATTATTAATTATAGCTACTCAAATGCGAGAAATATTTTTTATTTCATAAAATATGTGGTTTTGTTTTAAGATTTTATTTTATTGGGAGAGAGAGTACAAGCAGGGGGAGCAACAGAGGGAAGGAGAAGCAGACGCCCCAAAGATCAGGGAGCCCAATGCAGGACTTGTTGCTGGGACTCCAGGATCATGACCTGAGCTGAAGGCAGATGCTTAACAGACTGAGCCACCCAGGGTCCCTGAAATACGTGTTTGGTGATAGAGTAGGTGTCCTTTAACACTTTAAGTCAATTACAGTTTGGTTCAGCTTGATGGTCATATGACAGATGCTTAAAGATTTGGATTAAAATTCTAGTTATAAAACAATGTAGTCACTGAATCTAAACAGGGTCCATTTTTAAAAAAAAATGATGGCTATTGGAAGAAATCAAATTAAGAAGCAGCTAAAATATGTATCTTGGATGTATGTTACGTAGATACAGAGGGATAAGGCAAGGTATAATAATATGTAGAATAAACCGTGCTTTTATTATGTTTTCTTCCCATTCCTAAGGACCAAAACTTAAATATAACTGCCATTTGGTAGTAGTAATTATTTTTCAGAAAAAATAAATCCCATATTTTAATTCACTCTCTTGTCATTTCCCTAATTTTTCATCCCTTCAATTATTAGGTAGTATTTACATTAAAACCAATGAAGAAATTGCATTCAAGATGTCCATGGGAGTTTTCTGAGAAATGGAACAGAACTTTCCTTTTTAATTAAGCCAGATTATTCTGTGAAAATCATAAGTACTGATAGCTGTGTTTTTACCAGTACTTATGGAATACATAACAAAATAAATGAGAATTGTCCTTTGAAATATTCCCTTAAATGGCATTGTTATTCAGTGAATGTCTATTCTTGACAATTTACCGCAATTGTAGATTTTTTTTCTTTTATCAAGGCAATGTGTTTTTTTAAGATGAATAAAGATGCTCATCTGCTTTGTTTTCACTTAAGTCTGGAGGGCACACAATAAGTGTGGGCTTACTTAAATCACCTGCTCATACCATTACATTCTTTTATCAATCTTATAATGAGAGTTTGTTTGCTGAGTAGGTGGATTAAACCCCAGTGATATCAACTAACTAAGGACTTTTGAAGTCTCCCTTCTTTTCCCCAAAACTCCCCACAAAGAAGTGCTGCTTCTTATACATCCCTTAAAACACACACACACACACACACACACACACACACACACACACACACAACCTATTGTATCTTGTCATTGGTTTTGAAATGTTACTTCCATATTCCTGCTTTTCCATGTTTTTCCCTATATTCTTTTTTTAAAGATTTTATTTATTTATTTGACAGAGAGAAACACAGCTAGAGAGGGAACACAAGCAGGGGGACTGAGAGAGGGAGAAGCAGGCTTCCCGCGGAGCAGGGAGCCCGATGTGGGACTCGATCCCGGGTCTCCAGGATCATGACCTGAGCCGAAGGCAGTTGCTTAACCAACTGAGCCACCCAGGCGCCCCCCATCTTCTTTCACATACTTTTTACTCTTTGAAACCCACTCTAAAATACTGGTGGAGTGTTTATTTCTTGGTTGAATTTTATTTGAGTTCAGAAGTCATGTATAGAGGAACAGAATGGTGTGGCATTAAAACCAAAATAACATCGAGGTCTCATTACATACTGCTTTATAACCTCAATAAACAGGGTGCCTACTGAACATTCACAGTCTGCCTCTTAGCAAATGGAGACAAGCATTACCAAGGTGATGCATAAATAACTCCAAACTAGGAATCAGGAAATCTGGCAGGTCTGTGTTCTAATTTGGTTCTACTGTTGAAATAACTGATTTTTATCTAGTATCAGAACCTTGCCATTCTCATCTCTAAATGAGTTTATGGTATGCCTAAAAATGAAAGAAAATCTTTGGAAGCCTGGGAGTGGTAGGTGTGGGCAAAGGAAATGGCAAATACATGTTTTATATATATTTCTGTAGCATATACTCAAAAGTATTTTACCAAGAAGAGTGCATATTTTTTTTTATTTTTTAAAGATTTTATTTATTTGACAGAGAGAAACACAGCCAGAGAGGGAACACAAGCAGGGGGAGTGAGAGAGGGAGAAGCAGGCTTCCCGCCGAGCAGGCAGCCCGATGTGGGACTCGATCCCGGGTCTCTGGGATCATGACCTGAGCTGAAGGCAGTCGCCCAACCAACTGAGCCACCCAGGCGCCCCAAGAAGAGTGCATATTTAAAGAAAACAAATCATGAACCACTTTTTCTGAATTACTTCAGACACACACACACACACACACACACACACACACACACACACACACACTTCAGAAGTCGATCTGCTATAGGCTGTGCTCTTATCATGCTGACACCACCCATTCCCTTTTGATGAAGGAACATGTAACTATTTTGTCTTTCACAGTTCCTACAGGCAGTCTGATTTAAAGGAAGGCCAATCCTAGCTCAAACTTTGGGGCACCCTGTAAAGTCAGAAAAAAATAAAAGCGTTTCACTGATTATGTTTTTAGGTTTTCATTTTAGGGAAAAGGTGCTTACTATGAATGGACTCAGGAAATACCATCTACTTTGTGCAAAACAAACTCCATGTGACAGATGCTGTGGTGTTTTGCTGGGGTTCCTGTTTTCTAGAACGATGTGTTACCCAAACTCAGGAACTGCAGTTGGTAGACAGCCTTCAGCTGTCAGCTCCGTTCAGGGACTGCCTCAGTTACAGAGAAGTACCTCAGATTCCGCTAATCTCTAGGGCTGACCTCCTTCAGAGACTGATCTGTGAAGGCATGTAAAAGCGTTTTCATCTCAGATGTATTTGAGAAGACTCTGTAAGGTGATTCTAGCTCCAGGGTGCCCTGTAGGGTTGGCAGAAGCTGCCGCTGGGCTCATAGTGTAGAGAGTTTGTCTCTGTGCACGCCTGCTTCTTCTCTCTTCTCTCTGTAGGTGTTGAACCCGAGTGCTCTCCTGAATATACAACCTAATCTCCTTTTTGCAGCTGGATTCCCGGTGGTGATCCCGTCTCCAATAATAACAGTAGATAACTCAATCAGTTTTCTGTTCTGAAATCATTTAACTTTAGGTTTGGGACAAAAACTAGTAAGTAAACTTCAGTAAAAAGTTGAATCCTTTGTTTTTTACCAGACCAGTCCATTGTTTGCTTTGCCTTCAGATGCATCACTATTGTGACACAGATAAAATGGTAAAGTGGGATGGTGTGATCTTGTAATGTACATGGTTATTACCAGTTATGTTTCCTCATTGGCCCAGCATCGACCCTTGCCTACTGAAAGCATTTTGTTTTTACTGAACGTTTCTTAGACTGAGAGGATTTGTCATCAAGAAGCAGTGTGTGTAGAATGCACATCACTCTCCATAGGGCCTTATTAACTACCTCCCGTTCAGTTCTTTCCCATCTTATCTCTCAAAGCTTTCATTTGTTTCATTATGCACCACTGTCTTTAAAATTTTTAAATAGTAGAAGATCTGCATTTTAATTAGGTATAATCTACTTTTAAAGTCAGTTGAAAAATTTTCTAGGATGAAACATCTGTAATATCCAAAGGTGTCTGGCCTAGGGCAGAAAGAGTAGGAGTGCACATCTGTATTATTGCCATCATCAGAAAATGAAGTCCTATTGAAAACATGTTCATAATGTACTCTACTCTCTAGGAAGCAAAAGTTTATATCCTGGAAAACTACTAGCATTTCTTATAGGCAATAAAAGTTTCATGACAGCCTAGACCTGAGATATTAAGCATATGCTCAGACATCTTAAAAATGTTATTACTGATTAATCTATAGTTATAAATAACTTTCACTGGCCCTGCTTGCCTAAATAAATATGGTAATTTACGGTTTGTGTTATTTCATACAAATATGGTCCTCTGTCTTTTGTCTAAAAGTGAAGTTACTCTTGGCTGCCATATAATTTTATAATAATGAATATTAAGGAGATAGGATGAAGAAAGTGCCCAGAAGTAGAAATATCACTGTAAAAAAAGGCCCCCATCTTTAAAGGTTAATCCTAATTGCTAAATATAATATGACATAAAAAGTTAACATATTTCTTAAATCCTATTAAGTAAATTGACATAAAAAGTAAAATCCAGCTTTTTACCAAATGAAATACATTTTCATTATTTAGGCATAAATTCTGAAAGTTAAAGTTAGACAAAATCTTGCCATCAAAAAATGAATAGGATAGGGATGACAATAAAAACTCATAATGAGAGCAGGAATAAAAATCAAGAAGAGAATTATGGAGTTTGTTTCATTAAAAAATTACTTATGTAGTGCCTGACTACCTCAGTCACTTAAGCTTTCAACTCTTGATTTGGGTTTGGGTCATGATCTAGGGGTTGAGATCCAGTCCTGCATTGGGTTCCATACTGGGTGTGGAGCTTGCTTAAGATTCTCTCTCCCCCTCTTCCTCTGACCTTATCCTCTTCCCTCTCTAAGAAAAAAATTAAGTTAAATTGTATTTGATTGCATGGCCAGTAAACATTGAAAAGACATGGGCCAAGTACAAAAGATGGCAGATGTAGGGAGGTTTTCAGAAGATTCAGTAACATAAATATGAGTAATTAAATTTTTGTTTATTCAATCAAATACAATGTACTTATTTTCTTTTAAGATTTTATTTGTTTACTTGTCAGAGAGCATGCATGTACAAACAGGGGGAAAGAGAGGCAGAACGAGAAGCACGCTCCCTGTTGAACAGGGAACACTGATGTGGAACTCAATCCCAGGACTCAGGCATCATAACTGAAGCCGAAGGCAGATCCTTAACCATCTGAGCCACCCAGGCTTCCCTACAATGTACTTATAAAAGCAAGTGATAAATTTATGAATACACTGCCAAAATTGCTGAAGAATGTGTATATGTAAAGAATGCAATACCAAGTGTGTACATGGGAGAACTTGTATAGAAGTAGTTGTGGACAACGTACAGGCACTGAGGTTAAGAGTGCCACAGTACTATTTTCTCTGGTTTACACCTAATTTCAGTTTTCAAAGAAATATCGATTATCATGTATCATTAAGAAATTCAAAAAAATTTTACTTTTCAAATTTAACTTCCTTTCTTCTACAGAAAATTTGTGCTTTGTAATGACGTTAAAACCATGTCAAGAGCTCACCCCTCTGGGTGGAAGCCCACCTTTAGGTCTAACCTTAAACTCTAATGAAGAAAGAATGTACCTACATGTTCTCGAATGAGTGACAAAGGATTCTCAGTTGCATTTTCATGTGAGGATTGGATTTTTTTCCCAGCCTTTCTCCATGAATTTGTTATCCTGAGCCTTACATGATGAGGACAAATAGTTTGAACACCAGAAAAATGTATTATAAGCCCTGTGAGAGAATTGAAACTTAAATGCAAACATAAACATGTTACATGTATGCAAGATACATAACCACATGGAGAACTTTCTGGGAGCCAGGTTCAGAACATTCATAGACACATGGTTGAGATCTAATCAGTCTTTCAGCTTTTCCCATGCTCTAGTTGTGTGTGTGTGTGTGTGTGTGTGTGTGTGTGTGTGTGAGAGAGAGAGAGAGAGAGAGAGAGAGAGAGAGAGAGAGAGAAAGAGTCTACTGCTGAGTTGCTCTTGAAAATAGAAGTTGATGTGCTTAGTATACTTGATCGAAATCATATGGGTCAGGTTCTAAGAAATGAGTTTAGGAACCAATAAGTTCTCAAATTGGCAATTTCAGCACAGGATTCAATGTAGTAATGTTCATATTAACCTTGTTAGGAAGTCTGAACAATGACTATTCAAATACTACTCCATATTGTTCACTGGCACTTCCCTATGTTTTAGTATTCACTATTGGCTATGTTTCTTTTTAAAGTTAATATATTTTTTAGATGCTAACTTTCCCAATTCAATTTATTAAGCTTAGCATAACCTTGACACAGTACCATGAAAGGAAAAAAATAGACCAAACTTATGAATATAGATATAAATTTAAATCACAAATCAATAAGCAAATTTTCAAGTAATAATAACACCATAACCGATTGTGATTTGGAATACAAAGATGGATCAATAGCAGGAAAGGTATTCATGTAATTTATCATATCAGAAGATGATAAAAGACAAGACATAGCAGGGAGAGCACAGAATTAGAGGCCAAGCATCAGAACTTAAAGCCAGAAGCCCTGGGTTGGAAATCTGGGTTTTCCTCTGATTCTTACTTTTACCTTTTTTTGTTTGTTTTTTTAAATTAACATATAATGTATTATTTGTATCAGGGGTACAGGTCTGTGTTTCTTCAGTGTATTTTTTAAAAGATTTTATTTATTTGACAGAAAGAGATGCAGCGAGAGTGAACACAAGCAGGGGGAGTGGAAGAGGGAGAAGCAGGCTTCCTGCTGAGCAGGGAGCCTACTGTGGGGCTCAATCCCAGGATCCTGGATCATGACCTGAGCAAAAGGCAGACGCTTAATGACTGAGCCCTCCAGGTGACCCTGCGATTCATCAGTCTTACACAATTCATAGCACTCACCATAGCATATACCCTCCGCAATGTCTGTCACCTAGCCACCCCATCCCTCCCACTTTCTTCCACCTGAGCAACCCTCAGTTTATGTCCTGAGATTTAGAATCTCTTACAGTTTGTCTCCCTCTCTAGATTCATCTTGTTTCATTTTTATCTCCCTTCCCCAATGATCCTCTGTCTTCTTTCTCAAATTCTTCATATCAGTGAGATCATATGATAATTGTCTTTCTCTGATTGATTTATTTCGCTCAGCATAATACCCTTTAGTTCCATCCATGTCCTATCAAATGGCAAGTTCTCAGATTTTTGCTGGATGCAGAGTATTTCAGTGTGTGTGTGTGTGTGTGTGTGGATATATATGTATATATATATCTCCACCACTTCTTTATCCATTCTTCTGTTGATAGACATTGAGGCTCTTTCCATAATTTGGCTATTGTGGACATGGCTGCTATAAAGATTGGGTGTGCATGTGCCCCTTAGGATCACTATATTTGTATCTTTGGGGTAAATACCCAGTAGTCCAATTGCTGGGTCATTGGGAATCTCTATTTTCAACTTTTTGAGGAACTCCATACTGTTTTCCAGAGTGGCTGTATCAGTTTGCATTCCCCTCAACAACGTAGGGATTCCCCTTTCTCTGCATCCTTGCCAACATGGGTTGTTTCCTCACTGTTTAATTTTAGCCATTCTGACTGGTATGAGATGGTATCTCATTGTGGTTTTGATTTGTATTTCCTTGATGCTGAGTGATGTTGAGCACTTTTTCATGTGTCTGTTGACCATTTGGATGTCTTCTTTGGAGAAATGTCTGCTCATACCTTCTGCCCATGCCTTGATTGGATTATTTGTTCTTTGGGTGTTAAGTTTGATAAGTTCTTTATAGATTTTGGATACTAGCCCTTTATCTGATATGTCATTTGCAAATATTTTCTCCCATTCTGTCAGTTGTTTTTCTTTGTTTTGTTGAGTGTTTGCTTTGCTGTGTAAAAGCTTTTGATCTTGAGGAGTCCCAATAGTTCATTTTTGCCCTTGCTCCCCTTGCCTTTCGCAATGTTTCTAGGAAGAAGTTGCTGCAGCTGACATCGAAGAGGTTGCTGCCTGTGTTCTCCTCAAAGATTTTGATAGTTTCCTGTCTCACATTGAGATCTTTCATCCATTTCAAGTCTATTTTTGTATGTGGTGTAAGGAAATGGTCCAGTTTCATCTTCTGCATGTGGCTGTCCAATTTTCCCAACACCATTTGTTGCAGAGACTATCTCTTTGTCCATTGGACATTCTCTCCTGCTTTGCTGAAGATGGGTTGACCACAAAGTTAAGGGTCCATTTATAGTCTCTCTATTCTGTTCCATCCATCTATGGGTCTGTTTTTGTGCCAGTACCATACTGTCTTGATCATTATAGCTTGAAGTCTGGTATTATGATGTCCCAACTTTGGTTTTCTTTTTCAACATTCCTCTGGCTATTCAGGGTCTTTTCTGGTTCCATATAAACTTTAGGGCTATTTGTTCCATTTCTTTGAGAAAAGTTAATATTTTGATAGGGATTACATTAAATGAGTAGATTGATCTAGGTAGCATAGACATTTTCACAATATTTGTTCTTCCGATCCATGAGCGTGGAACATTTTTCCATTTCTTTGTGTCTTACTCAATTTCTTTCATCAGTATTCTATAGTTTTCTGAGTACAGATTCTTTGCCTCTTTGGTTAGGTTTATTCCTAGGTATCTTATGGTTTTGGGTGCAATTGTAAATGGGATCAACCCTTAATTTCTCTTTCTTCTGTCTTGCAGTTGGTGTATAGAAATGCAACTGATTTCTGTGCATTGATTTTATATCCTGACACTTTACTGAATTCCTGTATGAGTTCTAGCAGTTTTGGAGTGGAGTCTTTTGTGTTATCCACGTAAAGTATTCTATCATCTGCAAAGAGTGAACGTTTGACGACTTCTTTGTTGATTCAGATGCCTTTTATTTCTTTTTGTTGTCTGATTGCTGAGGCTAGGACTTCTAGTATTATGTTGAATAGCAGTGGTGATAGTGGACAGCCATGCCTTGTTCCTGACCTTAGGGAAAAAGCTCTCAGTTTTCCCCATTGAGAATGATATTCGCTGAATGTTTTTCATAGATGGCTTTTATGATATTGAAGTATATACCCTCTATCTCTACAATGTGAGGAGCTTTGATCAAGAATGGACACTGTACTTTCTCAAATGTCTTCTCTGCATCTATTGAGAGTATCATATGGTTCTTGTTCTTTCTTTTATTAATGTATTATGTCACATTGACTGATTTGTGGATGTTGAACTAACCTTGCAGCCCAGGAATAAATCCCACTTGGTTGTGGTGAATAATCCTTTTAATGTACAGTTGGATCCTATTGGTTAGTATTTTGGTGAGAATTTTTGCATATATTTTCATCGGGGATATTGGTCTGTAATTCTTTTCAGTGGGGTCTTTGTCTGATTTTGGGATCAAGGTAATGCTGGCCTCATAAAGTGAGTTTGGAAGTTTTCTTTCCATTTTTGTTTTTTGGAACATTTTCAGGAGAATAGATATTCTTCTTTAACTGTTGGGTAGAATTCCCCTGGGAAGCCATCTGGCCCTGGGATCTTGGTTGTTGGGAGGTTTTTAATCTCCTTGCTGGTTATGGGTCTGTTCAGGTTTTTTATTTCTTCCTGGTTCAGTTTTGGTAGTTTATACATCTGTAGGAATACATCAATTACTTCCAGATTGTCTAATTTATTTGTGTATGGCTGTTAATAATATGTTCTTATAATTGTTTGTATTTCTTTGGTGTTGGTTGTGATCTCTCCTCTTCATTCATGATTTTATTAATTTGCATCCCTTCTCTTTTCTTTGTCATAAGTATGGTCAAGGGCTTATCAAATTCTTTCAGTGAACCAGCTCCTAGTTTTGCTGGTCTTTCTACTGTTCTTTTGGTTTCTATTTCATTGATTTCTGCTCTAATCTTTATTATTTCTCTTCTCCTGCTGGGTTTAGGCTTTCTTTGTTGTTCTTTCTCCAACCCCTTTAGGTGTAGGGTTAGGTTGTGTGTTTGATATCTTTATTGTTTTTTGAGAAAGGCTTGTATTGCTATATACTTTCAGGACCACCTTTGCTGCATCCTAAAGATTTTGAACAGTTGTATTTTCATTTTCATTTGTTTCTTTGAATTTTTTTAAATTCTTTTTTAAGTTCCTGGCTGACTGCTTCATTCTTTAGTAGAGTGCTCTTTAGCCTCCATGTATTTGAGTTGATTTTCTTATTAATTGGTTTATATAACTGGCTGATCCCATGTTAGGGGCATAGATATTTAAAACTGTTAGATCTTGTTGGACAGACCCTTTAAGTATGATATAGTGTCCTTCCTCATCTCTTATTATAGACTTTGGCTTAAAATCTAATTTGTCTGGTATAGGGATTGCCACCCCAGCTTTCCTTTGATGTCTGTTAGTATGGTAAATATTTTTCCATCTCCTCACTTTAAATCTGGAGGTGTCTTTAGGTCTAAAATGAGTTTCTTACAGATAGCAAATCGATGGGTCTTGGTTTTTTTTTTTTTATCCATTCTGATACCCTGTGTCTTTTGATTGGGGCATTTAGCCAGTTTGCATTCAGAGTAACTATTGAGAAGTATGAATTTAGTGCCATTGTATTGCCTCTAAGGTGACTGTTATTGTATATTGTCTCTGTTCCTTTCTGGTGTATGTTACTTTTAGGCTCTCTCGTTGCTTAGAGGATCCCTTTCAGTATTTCCTGTAGGGTTGGTTTGGTGTTGGCAAATTCTTTCAGTTTTTGTTTGTCCTGGAAGCTTTTTATCTCTCCTTCTATTTTCAGTAAGAGCCTAGCTAGATATAGTATTTTTGGGTGCATATTTTTCTCATTTAGTGCTCTGAAAAATCATGCCAGTTCTTTCTGGCTTGCAAGGTCTCTGTGAATAGGTTTGCTGCCAATATAATAATTGTACTATTGTAGGTTACAGACCTCTTGTCCTGAGCTGCTTTCAGGATTTTCTTTGTCTCTGAGAATTGTAGGTTTTACTATTAGAAGATGGGGTGTTGACCTACTTTTACTGATTTTGAGGGGGTTCTCTGTGCCTCCTGGATTTTGATGCTTGTATTTGTCCTCAAATTAGGGAAGTTCTCTGCTATAATTTGCTCCAATATACCTTCTGCCCCCCTCTCTCTTTCTTATTCTGGGATCCCAATTATTCTAACATTATTTTGTCTTATGGTATCACTTATCTCTTGGATTCTCTTCTCGTCATCTAGTAGTTGTTTATCTCTCTTTTTCTCAGCTTCTTTATTCTCCACCATTTGCTTCTCCATGTTACTAATTCTCTTTTGCCTCATTCTCAGTAAGAGCCTCCATTTTTGATTGCATCTCATTAATAGCTTTTTTGATTTCAGCTTGGTTAGACTGTAATTCTTTCATTTCTCCAGAAGGATATTTTATTTCTCCAGAAAAGGATTCTCTAGTATCTTCTATGCTGTTTTCAAGCCCTGTTATCATCTTTATAATCATCATTCTGAACTCTAGTTCTGGTATCTTACTCATGTCCTTATTGATTATGTCCTAGCAGTTTGTATTGCCTCTTGTTCTTTTTTGAGGTCAGTTTTTCCACCTTGTCATTTTTTTTTTCCAGAGAAGAATAGATGAATTAGAGAACAAAATGCTAAAAGAGTAACAGTGACCCCAGAAAAATATACACTAGCCAAATGAAAAGAGGCCCTAAACTGGGTGGGGGGGAGAAGAAAGGAAAAAAATAAATACTATTAGACTGGTGAATAGAACAGAGCCATATACTTGATTTTCGGTGTATTTTGATCTGTTAGAAGAAACTGTCCCCCAATATTTTAAAGAAAGAAAAACTTATATACATATAAAATTAATGGTGAACATGATAAAGGGATGGAATATGATTGTAAAGATGAAAATTAAAAAAGACTTTTTTAAAGATTTTATTTATTTATTTATTTGACAGAGAGAGAGATCACAAGTAGTCAGAGAGGCAGGCAGAGAGAGAGGAAGAAGCAGGCTCCCTGCTGAGCAGAGAGCCCAATGCAGGCCTTGATCCCAGGACCCTGAGATCATGACCTGAGCCAAGGGCAGACGCTTAACCACCTAGGCGCCCTAAAAAAGATTTTTAAAAAGGAATTGAAAAGAAGTTGGTTGAAAAAAGAAAAAAAAATAGAACAAAGCCATATGCTTGATTTAGGGTATATTTTGGTCTATTAGAACAAAGTATATCCCAAAATTTTAAAGAAATAAAAACATATGTATATAAAAATAAGGTTAAATACAAAGAAGGGATAGTATATGGCTATAACAATGGAAATTTGAAAAAGATTTTTAAAAAGGTGCTGATAAAATAGCTAAAAAGTTAAAATAGGAAAGAGGAAACATTAAAAAAATAAAGAAAAAATAAAATTAAAAAAATATATAACTCTGAGAGAATAAAGAATCATGGGGAAAAAAGCCATGAAGGCTACGTGCTGTATTCCTATAGCTCTGGAGTTACACAGTTCTCATTGACTGGTGAACTTGGTCTTGGCTGGATGTTCTTCCTGATCTTCTGGAGGAGGGGAAGGTTACAGTGATTCTCAAATGTCTTTGCCGAAGGCGGAGCTGCCCTGCCCTTGCCAGGGGCCAGGCTAAGCAATCTTCTCAGGTTTGCTCTCCGGAACTTTTGTTCCCTAAACACTTTCTGTACAGCTTTGGAGGAGGGGAATGAAGATGGTGGCCTTCCAGTCTCCATCTGAGGGGAGCGAGAGCTCAGGACCCCACTCCTCAGTGCGCCCTCAGAGAAAAGCTGTCAATCACGCCTATCTCCCTGGTCTCCTGTCGCACTCTGTGCTCACCTGGCATGTGATGGAACATTTCTATCTCTGGCACTCTGTCCTGTTTGGAGTCTCCAAACCCAGCAGATTCATGCAGCATGCTCCTGTGCTGCTCTTCTTGGAGGAGGAAGAAGGGGATCTTCCCAGATCTGCCACTTGTGGATTCCCTGCTCAAAGAATAGTGGCCTGACTGTGCGGAGATCAGGTTTATGGTAACCCTGAGCTGAGAGCCCACTCCTCAGCTCCGTCTCTACAGCCAGCTTTCCCGCCTGGATACCATGAAGCTGTGCCACATTCAGGCATCCCTGGTTTTTCTGTGATCCCAAGGGACCTGAGACCATACTTTCCCCATGAGGGCTCCATCCCCCGCTTAGCCTCTGGAGTGACATCCCTCAGTGGAGCTGACTTCTAAAAGTTCTGATTCTGTGCTCCTGCTGTACCACTTGCTGGGAGCCATCCCCTCCCCCTGTGGTATGTCCTCCCAAATGTCACTTCGGATTCACCTCTCCACACATCCTGCCTTCCAGAAAGTGGTCACTTTTCTGTTTCTAGGTTGCTGCTCTTCTTTTCAATCTCCTGTTGAGTTTGTACCTGTTCAGACTAGTTTGATAACTCTCTCGCTGAAGTACTGGGACCAGATGGAATTTAGGTCTCCTACTCCTCCACCATCTTGCTCCTCCTTGGATGCTGAGTCTTATAAAGCAATCTGACTTCTCTGTGCTTCTCTCACATGGAAGCTGTTGGATCCCCACCTGCTTGCCCCATAGGTAAGGGCTCAACCACATGGAAACTCCAGATTTCTTCCTTGGAAGTCAGACGTTGTTTCCACAGTGATCAAGGGACACCTGGCAGGTAGGAGCAGTCACACTGTAGCACCTGGGTGCCTATTAAATTTAACATTTATTTATCAATTGTGTTTTATAAGTCCATACTGGTTAACAGTAATTTATGATTGTAGGAGTTTATGAACGTTCTAGGGAAATCTTATTTCTTGTCCTCAGATCCGAAAGATTAATATGTATTGTGAGTTTGGAAATTCTCAATAAGCAGGAGCTTATAGAAATGGTGTGGTGGATAGAGAGAGCAAGGTTGTAATTGCCAGACCCTGCAATAACCTTTTACACATACACCAGATAGCCTATGACTTGTGCTTTCAGTAAATACTGTTTCAATCTTTGGTACATAAAACTATTATATTAAACCATTAATTTTAAAAGATGGAACTTGATGTGTGAGTTCTGATATTTACTTTTCTCTGGGTCTTGAACTTGCAGAGTTAGGGATCTTTTGTGAGCAGAATGAATTATAGTAGAGTAGAGATGGTCAGGTATTTTGATTCAAACACCTCTATGTCCTTTAAGCTTGCCCTTGCTGTTCAATTTGTGTTAAAATAACATGGGGAGGTTAAAATTAGTACTCCTGGTTTTAGATTGAGTGCTGGGGAGAACAGATAAAAAGTTATAATTTTTAGAGGGAAAATATTTTACAATTACCTACAATGTTTTGAGAAACCTGGCAAAAGACTAGTTTTGGGAATGTGTGATTCTGTGGCAGTAAAGCAGAGAAATTTGTAACATGAGGTATAGGCTTAGCCTTAAAAATAGTTGGAAAATGAAGTTTACCTCTCTATCATCTTAGATTTTCTTTTAAGCTTCAGAATATTTGTATATTTGAAATAAATATTTTTGATAATCTATAAAGGAAATCAAAACAGTGCACATGTAGCTGCAAAATGCCACCTCCTTATTCTGTTCTATTTTGGTATGTGGCCTTTGTTGTCCAGAGAAGGCAATGTAATTAATCACAGGGTGAAACTGAGTGTATTATGCTGACCAAATCATCCTGTTCCTGCTACCTAAGATATCTTGTGGCTTTTGTCCTCTTCCTGTTTAGCATAGGTTTCAGTGTTCTCTGTGTTTGGGGGATCCACACAATGTGGTGATTAACTTAGGTTTGATTTCCCATATTCACTGATTCTTCTCCTTTCAAGAAATAAAAACCATCCATTTTAACTCTGTGTCTTTGGAATAACATCCCTTCTGCTGCTGTTAGCATATTCCTGGTTAAAGTTCTGAGTACAATGATGTTTATCGCAATTATTATGTCTAACTGTTAATAAAAATTGGGTGATTTTTTTTATGGTATATCCTACAGATGGCTATTAACCTTGAGTGAACCTGTACCTATATCTCTTTAAGAAGTAAGTTGCCTGAAACAAGCATTTGAATATTATGATTATTCCCGCTCATGACATTATTCATGATAGATAAAACACAGCAGCCACCCCTCTGGCTGTTGAAAGATGAATGGATGGGCAAAACGTGGTAAGGGCATATTTGCACTTGCAGTGGAATATTATTCAGCGCTAAAGGGAAAGAAATTTTGACACATGTAACAACATGGATTGACTTCAAGGACCTTGTGAGGTGAAATAAGCCAATTACAAAGGTCAATACTGTATTCTTCTTCAGTGATGAACCTTGAGTAGTCAGAGTCCTAGAGACGAAGTCAAATGGTGATTGGGGGGAGCCTGGGAGAGAAGGGAATGGAGAACTCTTTACTTTTTTTTTCAATATTATATTTATTTGACAGAGAGAAACACAGACAGAGAGGGAACACAAGCAGGGGGAGTGAGAGAGGGAGAAGCAGGCTTCCCGCTGAGTAGGGAGCCCGATGTGGAACTCGATCCCTGGTCTCCGGGATCACCACCTGAGCGGAAGGCAGTCGCTTAACCAACTGAGCCACCCAGGCACCCCTGGAGAACTCTTTAATGGCTATAGAGTTTTGGTTTTGCAAAATGAAAAGAGCTGTGGTGATGGCTGTGCAGTATGAATGGATTTAATACCCATGAAATGCACACTCATCAGTGGTTAAGAGAATAAATCTTGGGCAGATTTTATCACAACAAAAAGTCTAAAAATTATGATTGTAATACAGGGAAGCATTATTTTTTCATCTCTCTAAAATTTTGCCTTTTAAATAAAATTTAAAAAAGGAACAGAGTTCTTGAACTCAGTGCTTTTTGAAGTAGCCGTCTATTTTCTGGTGCTGATAGTCAGGATTGAAAACAGCACTAATCTATCGTTCAGTAATGAGGCCCCTTGAAAATTTGTCATAGCACCGTAAAGATCCCATTTAACACTCGGAAACTACAGAGTACCTCTTCTTGATGTCAGACCAAGTGTACACTTCTCATTTCTCTGATACTGTGAGTGTTTGGAAAGTGCAGAAGTAGGTCTCCTCTGAATTTGAGCCATTTAGTGGGGGGGGGGGAGTTCATTTGATTTTTTGAACTCGGATTTATCCTTGGAGGCAGCACAGCAGATTTTGCAGGTACAAAATGGTCTTTGTATTGAAATGTGCTGCCTGGAACACACTCCCATCTGTTTTCTGTAGTTTACACAAAGCATTAGTTCATTTCCAGAGGTGCAAAACTTCTAATTCAAAAGGTTAAATTCACACACAGAGAAGCCCAATGGGACAAGAATCCTTATGCTAGAAGCCGAGTGTCCTTTCACTATGTTAACGGGACTCGCTATCTGCATTATCTGGCTGCAGAGCCATTACTCTGGTGCTTTTTTTCTCCATAAACTTGTTCCCGTCTTTATCCTGATGTGATAGCACAAAGAGATGAGCAAGTTCCAGGACTGAGAATGAAGACATCTGGAGCTGATGATAAGGAAGCTCCTTGAACCTAGAAGTTGAGTATATCTTTCCTTTTTTTTTTTTTTTTCTGCTCCCTTTACACTTTCTAGCCTTCCTGAAATCTTCACTATTAAAAACTACTTGTTATTTGGGGAACTGTCAGTGAGCTTGCTTCCTAGCTACAGATTAGGTAATTACACTTCCCAAATATTCTGGGATAAATTCCATTTTAAGTGTTCATTCCCATTGTCAGACCATGCATCTAGATGTGGCATTTGGAAAATAGGTTTCCTGTAGCTGAATGGCACTATTGAAGCTTTATTTCGATAAAGTCAGATCTTCATGTATCTGAAAGCTTGCCACTTGTGTTTCTCTCCAGCTAAGTATTAGTATAAATGTTTCATTGTATTTTTCATGTGCTTGTTACTTAAAAAAAAAGAAAAGGAAACAACTTTGGAGTAAAAGCTTTCTAGAGTTGAGAAACCTATATCCCACTTCTCGGGAAATTTCCTGAGCTGCCTCTGTCAGGGACTAGTGGCTTAAGAAATACTCAGTAATTGTAATCCACCATAGATGCTTGTTTTCATGCTACCTCACCCCAAGTTTTTTTAAAAGATCTTATTTATTTATTTGACACAGAGAGAGAGAGATCACAAATAGGCTGAGAGGCAGGCAGAGAGAGAGAGGGGGAAGCAAGCTCCCTGCTGAGCAGAGAGCCCGAGGTGGAGCTGGATCCTAGGACCCTGAGATCATGACCTGAGCAAAACAGAGGTTTAATCTGCTGAGCCACCCAGGTGCCCCATACCTCACCCCAAGTTTAAGTAAATTTTGGTCTATAGGCTAAGCTCCATCAGCAAGTTGTGACTCATGGCTTTTCACATTAATGATGAATTGATAGCCATGGTAATGTATGCTAGGAATATATTGCCAAAAAAAAAAAAAAACCAGATAGTTTTGAACCTCTTCAGGAAAAAAAGGAAATAAAATTTTTTTAAACCTTAATTTTTCTTAAGCAAAATTAAGTGTATGAACTCAAAGTAATTGAAGAGTGAGAATTTCATAATGAGTTATTAGGAGAAAACATGGTACATACCTAGATTTCAAAAATAGTCAAGTAAAAATGTAAAACAGTTAAACTAGGCTGGGTTTTTCCCAATGAGGAAGATGTCATATATGTGCCTTTGGTATCAGCTTTGTCACAGAATAAGAAGTAGAGGAAAAGGACTGAGGTAAAAATACTGCTTTGGTCATAGGCTGTTCAGAGCTATTTTGTTTTAGAGAGGATTAACTATAAGACTGAATTATGTTGTAGCAGTTCTATGGAATTGTAAAGTTGGAAATGTTATATTTATCTTAATTTTGTAATATTTTAGCAAGACCAATTTTTTTAAAGGTGATGTTATTAAAAAGTTACTCTTTCATTTTAAGGAAGCACGGAAATTAGTTAGTGGCCACGACTTCAAAAAAAGAAGAAACAGACTAGATTTATGATTATCTCTTCATGGTTTTAACTTTTATTCCCAGTGTCCTGAAATGTCATGATGTTCTGCCCTGAAGTGACTCTCTATTTATTATGCCAGACCCTCTGGGCCTCTTTCAGTCCACAAACTTATGCATTTGGTAAACTCCTGGCAATTCTCTTCTATTCTTATTTAATTCCCTGCTCTGCATTTCCCCTTCTCATTTGGAAATTCCATTAGTGAATATTTATCTGCTATTTTCCATCTATCTTGTGATGTTACAATCTGAGTGGCATCTTCATATTCACTTCTGAACATTTCTACTGTTTTTTTTTTTTCACTTTTGCTATCATATATGTAATGCCCAACAGGAATTTTAGCTTGCTCAACATGACTTTTTATAGTCTTAGGTTCTTTTTCTGTTATACACTATTTTCTTATATTCTCTACTTGTATTATAAATAATTTTAAGACATTCTTCAAATTGACATTGTCTTTTATCCTGTAAGTAGAAAAGTAGACTATAAATATCCCAGCTGTTTGTTTGACTTGAGAATTGATCATTCTTTCAAGGTGAGACTCTCAAATTTCAGGTTACTTTTGACTGCCAATTTAGGCCTAAGACACAGAGGAGGACATGTTAATTGCCATCTCCATATATCTGGGGAGGTATCATCTATAGGCCAGCTTTACTGTAGAGTGATGTGGTATAGCTACTTCCCCAGGAGGTCCTCAGATATCTACATGTTGAGGTCTTTTCTTTTGGGACATCTGTTGACCCCAGGGGGAAGCTTATGGTTTCCTGCTAGAGGGTAGGGGGTATGGGTGTAAATCTAGAGTTCTGGACATCCATTGCAAAAGGAGACTGGTAGTTTGGCCATTCAGTATCATTTATATTATTGTCCTGTTTTCAGTTCATTACTTCTGTCTTCTTCACAAGTATGCTCAGTTTCCTTCCTCTAGATCCTCTCTGGGTCAGCATTTCCAGAGAAGTAACCTCCTGTCTTCCTTTGATGGGATGAAGTTGGAAAAGGGATCTGAAGCTGAGATGACCGAGCTAAGGTGATCCTAATACACATTAGAAATGCTCATCTTCGGGGTGCCTGGGTGGCTCAGTTGGTTAAACATCTGCCTTCAGCTCAGGTCATGATCCCCGAGTTCCAGGATCGAGCCCCGCATCGGGCTCTCTGCTCAGTGGGAAGCTTGCTTCTCCCTTTCTCACTCCTCCTGCTTGTGTTCTCTCTCTAGCTGTGTTTCTCTGTCAAATAAATAAATAAAATCTTAAAAAAAAAAGAAAAAAGAAATGCTCATCTTCTTTACCTCATCCATTCAAGCCCATAGTTTCAAAGGTTCAAGTTTCCACAAATTCTGCAGAATTATTTACTACAGATTACTTTGATTCTTACTGTCTTCTTAGTTTCTCATGCTCCCTTCCCTGTCAAATGAGAATCACTATTTTTCTATTTTCCCTTGATAATTCTATTAAATAGCTTTTTATTAAGCTCCTAAGATTTTGTTGCCTTTTTATTATGTTTTGTATTTTTCTCTTCTCTGTCTTCACATCCTTTGGAATATTTGTCATTTATTTTTCCTTTCCTCAAATACAGTTAGACCAGTAGTAAAAGTATTAAGCATGTAAGTTCAGTGAGATTTTTTTTAAAGATTTTGTTTATTTATTTGACAGAGAGAAACACAGCTAGAGAGGTAACACAAGCAGGGGGAGTGAGAAAGGGAGAAGCAGGCTTCCCGACGAGCAGGAAGCCCTACATGGAGCTCAATCCCAGGTCTCCGGGATCATAACCTGAGCCAAAAGCAGTCGCTTAACCAACTGAGCCACCCAGGCACCCCATGAGATTTTTTTAAAGAATTTATTTATTTATTTGACAGAAAGAGAGATCACAAGTAGGCAGAGAGGCAGGCAGAAAGAAAGGAGGAAGCAGGCTAGGCAGATAGCCTGATGCAGGCCTCAATCCCAGGACTCTGAGATCATGACCTGAGCCGAAGGCAGAGGCGTTAACCCACTGAGCCACCCTGGTGCTCAGTGAGATATTTTTAAAATAAAACTGAGTTTGTAGTATTTTCATACTTGCACTTGTGGAGTCACATATAATACTCAGATGCTTGTTTATTTTTGTGTGTGTGTTTCCTTTGAAAAATTATGTAATGGGGGGAGTAGAAACTTCTTGTTGTTTTCTCTTAGTTTTTCATACTGCATCCCTGTCCTGTAATACTCCATTCTGGTGAATTTGTTAATGCCTCTTCATTCTCTTAATTACTATATTTCTTTTTAATTCTCTAAGAGACAGTGGTATAGAAAAACTCAAATTATGGGTAATCTGAACACAGTTCTCATTAACTGTGGTTTGGTTATGTGGCATTTGCCAAGTGTTGTGGGTTTGTGTGGTGTGAAAATTCACAAACATCAGTAAACCTGATACCAGCCTTCCATAATACTTTTCTTTGTCCATTTTTTTTTTCACATAGTGTTGTTTTGTTTCAGGGGGCAAAATTATGCTCAGAGAATGAATTTGTCTTTGTCAGCAATTTATTCAACACCAATTTACTATGGGAATTTCACAAGCCAAAGAGCATACAGATTGATGTCTCTCAATAAGCCAATAAAGAAATAACATACTCCCAGTGAAAGATGGATTAATCACACTACTATTGTGGGCAGGGGGAGTAAAAGGAATAAAGTCCAAATTTTAGTTGAGGTTTATCTTTATATGAGTTGGTACTTGGGAGAGATGGCTTAGCCAGAGTCAGGAGCTGATGCCCAGCTTCCGGGGCAAAAGTCACAGTCCCCTGTTGCTGGACATGTTACTGGGGAATGATGGACTGATAATGATGTGCAAGATGATCATCTTCTGTGACTCTGCTCAGGTTTCACCACTGTAGCTAAAAGGACCGCTCACTTAGGAGAGAGCTAATTGTCCCAAAGTATTTGGAGAGCTAGTTAGATCAGCAGTCACCACACCCAGATCAAACGCCCTCAGATAGTCCCCCATAAACTCAGTATTTATGGTGTAAATGTCCCCTTGACATTTGCTTTTTATGTTTTTGATAAGCCCCCAGTGGGGCTCCTCAGCAGCTGAGCTACTAAGTTCTTAACAGATGAGATGATGGCATCCTGACACAAATTAATTCATTCTTACATCAAAACAGCGTTTTACTCTTAAAAACAATTTTTTGTCTCTTATGAAAAAATGGATTTGAAATAATGTTAAACTAATATACAGCAAGTGTCCTCAAGTCTTCTGTCCTTGGGGGACATCCTGCATTCATTACACAAATAAAAGGACACCACTCATATTCTCCCTAGCCTTGTGATTGTAGGAGGTCTCCTTCTATCTCTGATAATCTCACTTACCCTTTGTAATTCTAAGACATACTCAGAGTTCTAATGAATCCATCTTGCTTGTGGCTTGTCACATCTTTTTCCAGTCTGTTACTCTCCAAGTTTCACTGTTGGCTATATTTTTCCCTCTTGTAACTATATCTCTAGAATGATGTATTTTTCTCCCCAAAACACTTTCCTCTCAGCATGGACACAGGCTCTCTTCCTTTTCCTCATGTTATAGCTAACATCAGGCTGTAACGTTTGCTGGAGATTTGAGAACAACTGAAAGTAAGGGTGGCGCAGGATAAGAACATGTAGTGTGACATAGGACAGTGGTGCTGCTAAGGTCATTTGGCCATATGCCATTCACTGAGAGCTTTCCTCTCAGCCTTCAGTTCAGTACCCTGTGGCTCATGGCTGCTCTCCCATTTCCTATTTGGAGTTCCTCTTGGCTTTCTGCAGATACAAAGACAAAAAGAATAGTTTCCCCTGGCTTCAACCAATGGAAAGAAAGGATTCAGTTCACAATTTTTTACCAGTGTATGTAATACCTCAGTTGGAAGTACTCCTTATTAGATTACTTGGCCAACATCAAGTGGCATTCCTTTTTTGGTATATAGGAATTTAAATCGAACATCTGATTGGTCCAGAGTTATCAAGTTATTAAGTGCCAGCACAAGGAAAGCATCTCTCCAAAGACCGATTTTGGTATCTGTCTTTCAACATTAAATTAAAAGTCAAATAACGGGAAACTCTTTAAATGGCACTTTGTCTCTGATGCATATCAAGTAGACCCACTACTTGATAATCTTCATTCCCTTCTTACAAATAGTTTTCATATTGTTTTCAGAATAACTTTTCAGGTACTTTTCAGAGCATTTTACCAATGTTGTGTAACTCCTCACATATGACAGAAATACTGTTTTTCTTCTTGATTTGCAGGAAATAATTGTGACACAGAGAAAATGAATCATTTATCTAAGTTCTCACAGCCATTAAGTTATGGAGCCTGGATTCAAAGTTAGGCAGTCAAAGCCAGTGCTCTTAACTATGTTGAGGAGTAAGAATTTCCCTTTCAAGGGTCCTTCTACTTGGAGTAAGAATCAAATTGACATGAGACTGATTAGCATGAGGAAATCAAATTTAATAGCATACATATGGGAAGTCCACACAGATACAAAAATTCCAGACAGGCAACACGAGGCTTATATGTCATCCTGAACTAAGGAGAAGGGGGATAGGGGTCTGGGACTTGAGAGGAAACAATGTACTCACAGGGCAAAACGAGGAGAAGATGTTAGGTAATTAGATGTTTGCTCTGTCATCCAGATGGACCACTCAGATAAAATTTATCTCTGCTACTAACACTTATTCCGGGAAAGATCCCCCATTTATATTCTTCTGTATGGTTAATGGAAGAAGAAATTTTCTTTTGGGCCCTTAGGGTCTGGATTTCCTTCAAGCCAGAATAATGTTCCTCCCATAGTGGCCCATCTTGGGGCTGCTTGCCCTCGACCCTACAACTACTTAGGGATATTTTTTTCTCCTTGTTTTAGCAGGTCCTAGTTGCTAGGTGAGTTTGTTTCAGCTGACCTATTGATGGGCGAGAAATCTGAATCCAGAGATGTCAGTTAAAGACTAGATCGTTAAGACCTCATGGACCAAATGTCTGAAGATTCCTGGAGGTCACTGGAAGGTAAAAGGAGCTTCCTCAAGACAAAAACTAAAGGTTTCTGTAGTTTGGGGCCACTGCAATGCCTCTCCTGGTGTTTCTTCCCTTCTCACCTTCTGTGTCAGGATACATGGACAGCTAAATTTGTGGTGGGAAGAAGGGGAAATTGGAATATAATTTTAAAATGCTCCAGGGAGAAAGATTTTTTCATCACTGTTTAATTGTTTTGAACTTTACAAGTCTTTGGAAAGTATTTCTATCGTGTTGTACTTTTTCTTTGTGATTGATTGGCTAGAGGTCTACAAAATAACCAATGCTCTGTATCTTATTTGAGATCTTCCTAGGGATCCCCAAATTGCACTGTTAAAAAAGGTAATGGTACTAGTAGTCTGCATGAAAAATGTAATCCTCTTTGAATCAAATATTGGAATGTATGTATGATGATTAAATAACTGTGGTTCAGAACCAGAGAAAGTTTCAGGTAAAATTTAGAAAATATGCAGAGAAAAACTAGGGGTGAGGTGCTGGCATATGCATGCTACCCTGTTAAAGAATAACTGTTTACCTTCGGCTTGTATGTTGATCTTGGTATATGGGTCATTAATGTGGTGAGCTCATTCTGCTCTTTTCTTACAAAGTTGCTTCACAAATTACTCAGCATATTTACCAAAATATATGTAGCTTAAAATTAGATTTAATTCTCTCAAGCATTTCATGTATAAGTCTGTCATACATTTTATAGAACTGAAATGTGCACTGTTAAATCAGACATAAAAGATCTCTAATGTCACTTTCACTGGTTTGTGCCACTCTGTACTTCTGTCATTGTCCAGTAATACTGGTAGACAATAAAATCATTGAGCTCCTCTGTAGATAATAACATCATGTCTATGAGTATTATTAATACATTTCTAAAACTACATAAAGGGTGGATCACCTTTGTCATATTGCGAGCAAAATAAATGCAAATACAATATAGCAACCAGTCCAGTTATAGTTAGTTATTCAAAACCTACAAGATCAAGATCTAACACATTAGTCTCTGTCTGTTTTACTTATTTTCTCCTTCACTCGATTAGGTTTTCTATGTTTCTATTTTATTCTTTTTTTGAAGATTTTATATATTCTGTCATGAGACATAGAGAAAGAGACAGAGGGAGAGGCAGACTCCCCACTGAACAGGGAGCTCGATGTGGGGCTCAATCCCAGGATCCCAGGATAACGACCTGAGCTGAAGGCAGTTGCTTAACTGACTGAGCCACCCCGTCTCCTATTTTATTCTTTTTAAATGCTGAGTAAATTATAAAGGTTTTTATTGGCATTGTTCAGTGACTTGTGAATCAGGCACTAACCCATCTAGCAGATAAAAGGAGCTTTGAAGAGGTTTATCAAATGAAAGGCTTTCTTTTTTAAGAAAAGGGGTAGGAAGTTTCTAGTAAAGATTGGGTTGTTTCAGTCAAGGTCACCTTCCTATGGGGAAAGGAAAGGAGTCTGTTTTGTGGATTATCTCACTAGTGCTGACCAAGTAATTCCAGATTGATTGTTTTTAGCTTACATTCCTGGGAGAGGCTGGTACTGCAATTAGGTTATATAGTAAATCTCTGTTTGCTGATAGGAGCTTAGCCCAAGTGACTCCATATTGGGCCTGTTGTTTCTTTAACATTCTATTTATTTAAGGCATTTTTTCTGAGCATTCTGTGTCTTTTCCTTTGTTTTATATCAAAATTAAAATACTTGGCTACTTTGCCAAGCCACTCACAGTGACTGTTTCTAAGTAAGGACTCTTACTGTGTCCTTACTTTAGGGAACTAGCATTAACTTGTAGGTCAGGCATGGACATGGAGCTCCTAAAGTTGGCAACTCACGTTAAATAGAACCAAAGGAGTCTTATAAGTAATTTTCTCCAGCAAGGAGATAAATGAAGGGCTGATAGAGGACATAGTTAGTTCACTGATATTGAGTAAAGCTAAAGTCAAGCTAAAGTCTATTTTAATGCAATAAATTGAGTTTGCAAAACCACAAGATTTGATCTTAGAAGAAACTCCTCTATCATTTTGATACTTTTCCTGTCTTTATTTGCAGCTTCTAGCATTATTCTTCTCACTTAAAGAACTACTTAAATCTCTCCTCTCTCTCTCGTTCTCTCTCTCTCACACACACACCCACACCCACACAGATGGTCAGAACATTCTTGTATAGCAGACTTATTATACCTTCATATTTCCAATGTTGGAACCTTGTATTTATGTCTCTGATATTGTATAATTATGGTTAAAGATTTATTCACAATCTTCTCATGGTAGTCTTTCTCTATACATTGGAATTCTGAGTCAGAATACTCTTCATGGGCTAGCTGATGCAAACAGTACTTATCTGTAGCTGTAAGAATTGCCTGGTCACCTCCTTTCCATTCCCAGGAAAGTAAACTCAAACGTCCAGTCTCCAATGTGATGTTTGAAATGACTTTTTGAAATCAATGTTTACTGGGGAAGACTGAATGGCTGGTTGAGGAGAAGTGAAAGTATACTCAACTAATTCAGTCAAATCCTGTTTCATATTTTTTGGTGCACATATATTATTATATTAGAATAGAATTATTAGAATTGTTGGAATGTATGAAATAGAAACCCAAAGCTGCTTGAGCTGTCTGTCCATCTCTCATTTCTCCTACTAATGACATACCTGCTTTTTTTTCCCCTCTAGCGTATCATTGTTACCAGCTAAGTCCCCTAAGAGGAAAATAGTGTCGTTCCTGTAACTCCAGTGCTGCATGCTATATAGGCCCAGTAATGCACAGACTGGTTACAGACTTAGCCTTATTAAAAATTTCACAGAGTATCTGATTGGCCCACCTTTTGTCAGGTATCCAGATAGTGTCTAATGATCGCTGGCCAAGGCAGTAGGTACCCATCTGTGTGAATTAGAGAAAAAACTTGGGCTTGTTGGCTGGAAGATTCCTCCCCCTCTCCCAAAGAGTATCACTTAAATAGTAAATTTTTGAAAATACGATCACACATTGGCATGGTTTTTGTGCTAATTAACAATCTTTTCTTGCTAGCGGTTAATTAAATTCTTAGCTAGAGCCTTTCTCTTCCAGGTTTCTCTGTGCTATTTTTTTCCTTGTTTAGTATGTGTTTTTTATTGATGCTTTGGCTTCTTTCACTGGGCATTGTAGTTCTATTACTTTCTTTAGGCAGTATCCTAATTGATGTCCAGAAGACCCAAATCAAAATGGCTTGCAAATTGAGATTTCAGGGCGCCTGGGTGGCTCAGTTGGTTAAGCGTCTGCCTATGGCTCAGGTCATGATCCCAGTGTCCTGGGATTGAGCCCTGTATTGGGCTCCCTGCTCAGCAGGGAGTCTACTTCTCCCATTTCCTCTGATGCTCCCCCTGCTTGTGTATGTGCACACACACTCTCTTACTCTCTTTGCCCAATAAATAAGATCTTAAAAAAAAAGAAAAATGAGATTTTTTTAATTTTACCTAGTAATAGGATGGCTGAGCCAACACAAAGGATAGGATTGTCAAATCTGAACCAAGGGTCTCATCCAGTGTCAGCATTACTAATAATCTCAAGGGCAAATTTAAAAGAAGGCAGATTGTCTGCAGAGGTGGAAGTTTGGGACATCCTGGGTGGCTCCCTATGTCTTTGTTTCCTGCATGGGGCGTACACATAAAAAAGAATGTTCATATGTCCTGTTAAGGCAAGGAGTGATTAGGCTATGATATCTCTCCATTTTAGACCCTGGCTTAAGTAATATATTTAATGAAGACTTGTCTCATAATTCCATGAATTATGGGCTTATTTACTATAAATAATCTTTATTTGGGAAAATGTTGGTAAGAACGTTCTAGATATTAGGACTCTTGCTCATAGCAGATGTCCTTAGTGTATATACAAGTAGGCCCAGTTATCAGCATATTTACAAGGAAAATAGACCGCATCACCTGCCTTCTTTCTTTATCTAAAAGCATATCCCCAGTAAAGGGAGAAAATGGACATCAGTTCAGCTGTTTTTATTCCTACCCCCACAATGGGACTTATAAAACTGTGTGGTATATTGTATGGTTTCTCTGAGCCCCTGAATTGTTAAAGAGCCTAGGTTTTTCATTCTCTCTAACCCTTTTCCTTCCCCCATCCTTGCTGTTCCATCCCCTCCATCCCCCATTATTTCTGAAGTGGTTGTCACAGATCAAAGCTCCATATTCTCACACAATAGTCTAGAGGCCAGAATGCAAAGGAGGCCATTCTTAAAGCTTTCCCAGCAGATACTCTTTTGTTTCATTTGTTAGATTGCCTGCCTAAACTAGTATTTGATAGAGGGAATGTAGTTACCTTAATCAGAGTGGACTAAAAAGATTGATACATGATTTAAAGGTATAGATGGTCCTCCAGAAGAAGCTGATACCTGACAAAAATACATTTGTGTGGATGTAGTTTCTGGGTATTCCTCCCAGGAATGTCTGCTATAGTCTTTCAACTTCCTGGTATCTACAGATAATGACAATTAAATCTAGGTCCCAAATTATATGTGCTTTGGCTAAAAAGCCAGAGGTTATCCATGTGGTTGCTAAGAGTTGGGAGTTTTGCTTTTAAATGGTAGAGTGACTGTTTCTAACGTTACATTTTTGTTTCCATCATCTCTACTGCAAGAGGTTATTCACAGAAACTATGGTTCACATAATTAGTGCTTTAAAATTTAATCCAGGATCTTTGAGTGTGCTTTCTGAAATAGATTTTGCATATGACTGCCCTCTGTCAGTAGTGGACAAAGAGTTTATTTTTCTAATTCAGTGACTTTAATATTAGAATGCATGGAAATCACCACACCTCCTTGTTAAAAGTGGCTTGGACAGTTGGGCTTAGGAATCCATGTTGAACAGCCACCCCTGGAGATGCTGGAACACAGATGTTATGTAGAGCAATTTTTTAAAAGATTTTATTCATTTATGACAGAGACACAGCGACAGAGGGAACATAAGCAGGGGGCATGGGACAGGGAGAAGCAGGGAGCCCAGTGAAGGCCTCAATCCCAGAACCCTGAGATCATGACTTGAGCTGAAGGCAGATACTTAATAACTGAGCCACCCAGGTGCCCCTATTTAGACCACTTTTAAGAAAACCTATGGGGCGCCTGGGTGGCTCAGTTGGTTGGGCTACTGCCTTAGGCTCAGGTCATGATCCCGGAGACCCGGGATAGAGTCCCATATCGGGCTCCCTGCTCGGTGGGAAGCCTGCTTCGCCCTCTCTCAATCCCCCTGCTTGTGTTCCCTCTCTGGCTGTGTTTCTCTCTGTCAAATAAATAAAATCTTTAAAAAAAGAAAACCTATGAATATGTTTGGCATCATGAAATGAATATTAAAGGCCTGAGTGCTGCTTGGAATATTGATTCCTCTTAACCCAAGAGCCTTTGCTTCTGCCTTGAACTCCCATTGCAAATGTTACCTTTGAACAAACACATCACTCCATAGGTCATTCCTCATTAGCAGGTTAACTGTAGGGATACTTTTAAAATGAAATAGGCATTTCATTCAGGGTTTTATAGAAATAGTTAAATCTGCATTGTAGTTCCATTTATTTTCTAGAAAGTGTTAATATGTATCACAGGTCTCTTCCTCACACCTCCCCCACCTTTTTTACTTTCATGCATTTAGCTTCTTGATTGAGGACAAATCTGCTGAGCAAATAGTTTCTAACAAACAACCAAATTTTTGTTGATGTATACTTCTCACTTCCTTTTGTTAGAATATACCTAGAGTCAAATGGAGCCACCTTTCATGTAGACAGAATACATGACTGTCAATAACTTGATCTTATAGGGGCATCAAAATAACCCTATTTTCCTCACCTATGAGCTTAAATGACATCATGTTTAAAAAATCAAATCTCCTGTGATCCATTGAATGGATGCTCATTCCAAGAACGAGTCATCTGTGATGTTCATTCTTCTCTTTCCTTACCCTTCTTCTGGTATACTCACATCTCTTACTATATTTATGGGTACGTAATTATTTTGGCATGTATTATTAAAGTTTCCTGGAGGCATTATGCTTGCATGTGTCCGCTGTACCTAGCGCATTGCTTTGGAAAATATTTAAGTGAAATAAGAAATGAATATGACTATGCCTCCTTGACTAACCTGTTTCACTAACAGATGGCCTAATAGGTTCCTGACAGCAGTCCTATATTTCTTAGAAGAATCCAAGAAACTGAGAATCTCTATGCACACAAAAGCACTATCAACTGATTAAATTATACCTGATACAACAAAGTGTTCATATACATATATATTGTGTGTAAATATTTGTGTATATAACTAATGTTCATATATATGTATGGGTCTGTGTGTATATATATATATATATATATATATCAGACATTGGGTAGATACAACACATGCTATATTCTATATGTTCGATGTCTAGTGTATGCATACATAGTCACACACATTTTAAAGTATATACACAGTACTGTTACTAACTCATGTAAATCCACATAAAATATCACTGAATTAATAGCACTTTTTATAATCATACATATACATCATAATAAATGACGATAAGTATGACTGATGTTACAGGCAATGAAATACTTGGATATTCAAAAAGATGTCCTGGTATTTCACATTAGAAACTCCTGGTCCATTGCATATACCATGGTTGCTGAAAATCTTTAGTGCTATGTGATCTCTATTTCAACTCTTTCTATGTGGCAGCTTGTATAGTTTGAGGGGTGGATGTTGCCTCTGAGTGTTAGAATATAGGATGCAAGAATTAAGAACACAGAGTGGGAACATTGCAGCCGTGGACAGTTCTGAGGCCAAAAGAAAGGGATGACTGCAGAGGATGGCTGGCTGGCTGGAGAGATGGATGGCTGAATAGATTGGGTAAGGATGGGTATAGAGAGTGAGATAATTTTTTCTCATCTTCACACTGGCTTAGTCTCTGCTTCCAATTAGCCTACAGATATGTTTTGCTAAGTCTCAACATAAATTGTTATTAGGCAACATTTAGAAACTGTGTTTTCATAAAATTCAGGTCCCTGAAATAGTTGGTCCCCCTCAAATAGTTGAAAGAGCTGCCAATGTTAGGCCCACCTTGACATGGTGTTGGACTTAACTAGAGCTATCTACCTATAGCTTTCTTTACATGGGAGAGAAGTGGCTTGGTTCTCTATAGTCCCCACCATTTCCTTTGCTCTCCCCATGCTGAGGCAGAATGTCTGGTGGCATTTGTTCTTGAATTTTAGCTGTTCTGTGTATTGCACTCAAGCAGTTCCAATCTTTTCTCCCCCCCCCACCCCGCCTCACTTTCTGATCCCTGTCAGCTCTAATCTCTGGACTGTGGAAAGATAGATAGAGTAGGTTCCATCTGGGCTATAATGACTGATAAGTATATACTGTTAACAACATGAGCTTTGGCCCTAGATAGATTTGATTTACTGCTAACTTGCAGCTCTGCCATTTAATGGCAATACAATCCATAATCTCTCATAAGGCTATATCTAAAAATTGAGTTTGTAACAGTAAGTAGTTAACTGTATTTGTCAGGATTCCCAGTAGGGCCGTGTGTGCATGTCTGTACATGTGTTCACGTGCGTGTGTGCATGCTTGTGTGTGTGTTGGGGGGAGAGAAAAAGAGAGAGAGATGTTTTGTTTTTAAAGATTTTATTTATTTGACAGAGAGAGATCACAAGTAGGCAGAGACAGAGCAGAGGAAACAGGCCCCCTGTAGAGCAAAGAGCCCAACGTGGGCCTCCATCCCAGGACCCTGAGATCATGACCTGAGCTGAAGGCAGAGGCTTTAACCCACTGAGCCACCCAGAGAGAGATGTTTATTATAAGGACTTGGGTTGTGGATAGTGGAGTCTGAGAAGTCCAAAGATCAGCAGTTGGCAAGATTTATGCCGAGGAGAGTCAATGGTATGGTTCCAGTCCAGGTCCAAAGACTTAAGAACCAGGACAGCTGATGGTATAAGCTTTAGTCTGAAAGACTGAAGGCTCAAGACCCCAGAATAAGCTCTGTTTCAGTTCGTGTCTGGAAACCAGAAAAGACCTGTGTCCAGCTGAATCAGCCAGGAGGCATTCCCTCTGACTAGGCTCTTTGTTGTTTTCTGTTCTTCAGTTGATTGGATGAGGCCCACCCACATTAGGGACAGCAATCTGCTTTACTCAGTCTACTGATTCAAATGCAAGAAAAGAAAGGAAGGAAAGAAGGAAGAGAAAGAGAGCAAGAGAAAGAGACAGAGAGAAGGAAAGAAGGGAGAAAGGGAAAGGGAAGGGAAACCAGCGCAACAACAAAATGTTAATCTCCTCCACAGACACCCTTGGAGATGCACCCAGAATAATGTTTGGCCAATGTCTAGGAACTCATCGCCCAGTCAAGTTTATAAATAAGATTAATATATTAGGGTTTTTGAAAGAAAAAGTGAGATAATACATGAAGAAGTACTTAGCACAATGCTTAACTCCTAGTACAATTTAAGTAAATGTTATTTATGGTTACCAATACAATTCTTGCCAGTATTTCACCTTTTGCATTTCTGGATATAGTTTTGGTCTGATTTCCTTATAGTCTGCTTGAAATCTCATCAAAGGAGGAGATAGGTACTTGGGTTGCTGGCAGGCAGGAAAGGAAAGTAAGGAAAAGGAGCCCAAGCTGAGTCCTTCCTGTTCTATGCCAGGTATGATTTTGTTGCTGGATTTACTCAGTCTTCCTGAAGATTAAGCATCATTCCTCACTCATTCATTTTAGAAGTAAATATACTGAATCCAAACTGATTTGAACAAATTCAAACACCAAATTAGTGTTGAATGAAATGGTTTTCAAACACAGGTCTGTTGGACTCCAAAACCCATATTTGTTCCCCTTTAGGGAAGTACCTCTTGAATCTTTGCCACATGTACTATGGAATCTGAACACAGATATGTTAATATCTCAGAACCTCCTGATTCATTAATGCTGAGATTGCCAGTTTATACTTCTGGGGATTTTATATCCACTACCCCACATGGATACTTTGTTGATAGAGAAGTTATTTACTTGGATTTTCTGGGTGCTAACTCTAAGTTTATTTGAAGGGCCAGAAGGATAGCTATATTTCTACAGCTCAGTGCTCTGCCTTAATCAGAGACAAACAGAGCTACTGATGTGCAAAATACTGAAGCATGGAATAAGAACAAAGTATAGATTCCCAGGGGCACACACAACTTGATGTTAAATGCTTCTCATAAGCATTGACTTAAATTTTTAATTGCTGCCAAATAAAAATGCTTCATTTTTCACAAGAGCAGTAGTTTAACTATATATTCATCAGTAGAGTTTCTGTTAACGGTGCAGAACAAGAGCAATGACAAAAAAAAGCAAGTTTGTGTTGATTAAGGGGGAATATAAAATGTTGAAACATGATCTATAAATGCATAGTTATATTTTAACACTTTGAAGAGTCTAAGCCAGGGGCTCCTGGATAGCTCAGTTGGTTAAGCGTCTGCCTTTGGCTCAGGTCATGATCCCAGAGTATTGGGCTCCTGTTCAGCAGGGAGTCTCCTTTTCCCTCTACCCCTTTCCCCCTGCCTGTGATCTCTCAGTCTCTCTCTTTCAAATGAATAAAATCTTCAAAATAAAAAGCACCTAAGCCAATATAAATTTACAGTTGTTTTTGTGTAACACTAAAGTGTACTGTTTTTTAATTATCATCTTAGGAAAAATAAAGGAAACTATTTACTGGAACACAAAGACCTAATTATGGAGACCCTAATTAGGACAACTAGGCTTAAGAACTCAAATTTCAAATTTGCTAACTGTTGTAGAAGCAATGGGCCGTCCAATCATGGGAGGTATCCTAAATGGGATCAGCTATTTCCAAGTAGCCTAAGACATATTTCAAACTTCTTTAAACTTCATTTTTCTTACCTAAAAAATGGGAACATGATGTACTTCATGGCATGTTTGTGAGAACTAAATGAATGTTAAATAAAATCATAGTTAAAGTTGATATTTTTACGCGGATTTGTTGCCACGGGTCATTGTACGTAATCCTGTATGGCTAAGAAAGGAGAGGTAACGTCCGCCGTTTCCCACAGCTGAGAAACATGAAACAGACCTCAAATATGGGCAGTCTGATCTGTGAGCAGGTGCTTTTGACCATTGTCTTGTACTTCTCATTATGATGAATAATTAGAAAAAACCTACTTACTGCATAAATGTTAAATATTGTTAGGAAAACAGATTGAAATAGCCTTTCTTGGAAAAAAATAATCTTTTTTTCAAGGCAATAGGAAAATATGTTATGGATTCCCTTTGATTCATTTGTCTCTATCCAAAACAAAACAAAACAAAAGCAAAAAAAAAAAAATAAAATCCACAAAAACCCAAAAGGCCAACTTCCCTTGATTTGTGCTCACTGAATTGATTGGTCATTTTCTCAGTTCCCTCAAAGCATTTTTTCCAATTATTGCTGCACATTGGACTCCGTTCTTCTGCTGTATCTTTTTCTGCTTCCAAAGTTAGAAAACTTTTTCATCTCTGTGATGATTGATGAAAGCTTCATGATTTCATAAAGATAACCAATAATGACTTTATAGCAGTTTGGTAGTTCTTTGCTGCCCTGAAATTGAATTAATGAAGACCAGGACCTCTGGACTTAATGAAAAAAAGATGAGCGCTCCTTTAATAACTTCATTATCTATCTTCACCTAAATTTGTTTGTTCTAGGCTGTAGAATTTGATGATTGCTCTCCCTGGGTGACACTAGGTAAGACAAACAAAGATTGAAGAGTCTTGCCATTAAAGAGAATTCACCTGTCTTTTTTGGACCTTTGATGTAGTACTTGTTTCATTTCCTTCCTTTATCCATAATTTTCTTTTCCTTCCGTTGTGTTGTGCTTGGTAGCCCAGTCACTTAGTGTGCTTTACATTTCTTCGTGCCTGATTTTATAGTATACTTGACCTGTTCTTACTTAGATTTATTTTAGGTCATTTCCCCTATTTCCTTTTTGGTGTTTCCTTGAATTTTAGCTAATAAGAAATCTAAGAACAGTGATACTAATTTCTAGATGTTTCTTTTTTCACTCTATAGGGTCTTACCTAACATGCTACTAGAAATGAATTCTTCTAGAATCTTAGATTTTTGGGGGAGATACATATGAATATGTATACATGTAAGAGTTCATATGATAATACCATAATGCCTAGATATGTTTGTAAATCTTTGTTTTTTTTTAAATATATCCTCTGTCTTGAATGTGCTTTCCATATATATATATATATATACACACACAAATATATATATATACACACATATATAAATAATATATATATATATATATATATATATATATATATATACTTTAACATTTCCTTCTTCTAAACAGTTGAAGTTTTACAAGCTTCCTATAGCTTTCATGCTGTTCATCAGCTTTTGTTGTTTGGAATCAGAATTAAAGTGAAGTACATGTTTGTTGATTCCCTTAGCTTCTAATTTGTAATTATTGCAAAAGTAGATAAGAGTTCATCAAATGCTGTCATCTTAGCAGAATGAGCTTTTTATTATATGTGAAAGAACATTGAAGTCTTTCTTAGAGATGTACCCAATACACATGTTATTGAATATTGAGTGTTAAAATCAATATTCCATTGAAATAAAAGTCACAGTCACACATACCTCTCAAAATGTGCTTTTTATACATTTATCTAAAATTAAATATGTAATTAAATACTTTGAGTTGTTTTTAAGTTTAGCATCATCATTCTCAATAGTGTCAACTTTCAATGTTGTTCCTAGGATTCACATTCGTAATATTAATTTTCAACCCATGTAATGAAGGAGGAAGGCATCTGGGGGCAGTTTTTCTTTTCTTTTTTTGAAATTTTTCATTATTTTTTCAGGAAATAATTCTAGAAATATGTTGTATGTAAGTTATAAATAATTTTAAAGGTTTTCTATATTTCCCCTGTGCAAGTTTGGCTACGTATATGCCAAAAGTGGTATTGACTATTTTTTTTTTATGTTCAGTTAGCTGACAATTGATATGGGGCCAGTTTTTCTACAACTTACACTTCTTCATATTTTTGGTATTCTTTATTATGGCTGGATGAAAGGCAGTTTTTCATGATACTGTACATGAATCTAGATGTATTTCTTTTGGCTTAAGGTAACTAATTTGACCTTCTGCTTTAATTTACCTCTAAAAAATAAAATTCTTAAGTATAGGACTTTTTGGGGCATCCTGGCTTAAATGCAGTAAGATAACTAATTTCAGTCTTGAAAATTTATATTATAGTATGAAAACACAAAGAACAAGTCTACAAAAATCTATAAAATTAGATTTTAGATTTCCATTCTCTTCCTTGCATTAAATGCTTGTACATATTTCTAGCTACCTCAAGTAGTATCTAGGTAACAGGTTCTGTAAATATGTATATTAACTCAGAATCTATTTCCCTATTTAACTATTTGAAAATTACTAAGAATTCATTTTGTATACCATATCAGCAGCTTCAACTTTATAATTATTTTGGCATTATATTTTACAATTACAATATTTATACTATTCATGCTATGTACTTCAGCTGGTATGAGGTAAAGTTTCATCTACAATGCTTATTTATAATTGAAAGTGTTTGCCCAGAGGCACCTGTGTGGCTCAGTCGGTTAAGCATCTGATTTCAGCTCAGGTCATGATCCCGGCATCCTGGGATCAAGCCCCACTTTGGGTTTCATGCTCAGCAGAGAGTCTGCTTCTCCCTCTCCTTCTGGCTCTGTCCCCCACTCATGCTGGCTTGCTCTCTTTTTCTCTATGAAATGAATAAAGTCTTTAAAAAAAAGTTAAGTACAAATAGCAAATATGTCATGATTTGTTCATACTAGACATTGTTTTGCTGAAGAGAGAGCATATTAACCTGCTTAACGATACCATTGTTGATTACTCACCAGTTGGAGAATGGAGAAATGACTCTGAAGTAGGCATTCCACTGCCAGAAGTCATGGACAAAGACACAGAGTGAATCTTGAGCTGATAATGGAGGCTAAAGCCCAGCTTTGTTAAGTGTATTATTATCTGGTCTTATATTTCCTGTTTGCTGAGTTGAGGCTATATTTTCATTGTTTGTTTTGTACATTGTGCTGGGTGTTTCATCTATATATAATGTAATCTTTAAGTCAGTACTACGGATGTTTTGTTATTTCTTCCCTTAGCAAGGGCTGAGATTGGAACTCAGAAAATTTGTGTAACTTCCTCAGTTTCACACAGATTAATTTGAACCCATGGTTATTGGGCTCCATAATACTTTCTTTCTGTTATGTTCTCAGTCATGTATATAATTTTTTCTTTATTTTATTGAATCTCAAATGCATTTTATTTTGAGATATAATTGATCAACATTAGTTTCAGGTGGACAACGTAATGTTTTGATATTCGTATATATTGGGAAATGATCACAAGTCCAGTTAACAACCATCTACCACAAAGAGTTATAATTTTTTTTCCTTGTGATGAGAACTTGTAAGAGGACCAACTTCAAAATTTACTCTGTTGTATGTTATTTACTATATTAATGAATATGTTAAATATAGTCACCATATTCAGCCTTATATCCCCATGACAATTATTTTATAACTGGAAGTTTAGACCTTTTGGCTCCCTTCACCCACTCTACCCACCCCCTACCTCTGGCAACCACCAATCTGTGTTTTGTACTTTTATAAAGATTTTATTTATTTATTTTAGACAGAGTGTGAATGGCAGGGAAGGAGAGGGAGAGGAGAGAAAGCATCTCAAACAGACTTCATGCTGAGGGAGGAAACTGAAATGTAGACCTTGATCTCGCAGTCCTGAGATCATGAAGAGAGCTACAATCAAGAGTTGGCTGCTTGGGGCGCCTGGGTGGCTCAGTTGGTTAAGCGACTGCCTTCTGCTCAGGTCATGATCCCGGAGTCCCACATCGGGCTCCCTGCTGAGCGGGAAGCCTGCTTCTCCCTCTGTCACTCCCCCTGCTTGTGTTCCCTCTCTGGCTATGTTTCTCTCTGTCAAATAAATAAAATCTCTAAAAAAAAGAAAAAAGAGTTAGCTGCTCAATGGACTGAGTCACCTATGTGCCCCAGTTTCCTTTATTTATGCGTTTGTTTTTATATTGCACATAAAAGTGAGATTATATGGTTATATATCTTCTACTTATTTCACTTAGCATAGTGTCCTCCAAGTCTATCCATATTGTTATAAATGGCAGGATTTCCCTGTTTTAATGACTGAGTAGTGTACACACACACACACACACACACACACACACACAGGAACTTTATTAACTTGCTTTCATGCCTTAGTTATTGTAATACTGCAGTGAACACGGGGATGCAGATATCTTTTGAGTTAGTGTTTTTTTTTCCTCTGTATAAGTACCCAGAAGTGGAATTACTGGATCATGTAATTCTAGTTTTAGATTTTTTGAGGAACCTCTATATTATTCTCTATAATGGCTGCATCCATTTGCATTCTCACCAAAAGTACATGAGGGTTCCCTTTTCTTCACATCCTCACCAACACTTCTTTCTTTCTTTTTCTTTTCTTTTTTTTTTTTTGGTAATAGCCATTCTAAGGGGTATGAAGTGATACTGTAGTTTTGATTGTATTTCCCTGATGATTAGTGATGTTCAGCACCTTTTCATATGTATGTTGTCCATCTATGTGTCTTTGGAAAAATGTCTACTCAGATCCTCTGCTCATTTTTAAATTGTATTATTTGTTGTTGAAATGTATGAATTCTGTATATATTTTGGGTATTAACCCCTCATAAGATATATAATTTACCAATATTTTCTCCTATTCAGTAAGTTGCCTTTTCACTTTCAGTGGCTTCCTTTGCTATGTAGATCAAATGTTTTTCTAAATCTGAATTCCTTTTCCTGGAAGGAGTAGGGGGAATTGGTGTGGGTTTGGGGGAGGGGATTGATGCACCCCCCAGTACTAACCAATCATTTGCTAATGATTTAGGGAAGACTGTGAGGGGATAGCATCAGCTACCAATCCTCCCCTAAACCAGCAGATGCAGCTTCCTGCCCAGTGACAGTTTGGTTCAGTGACTATTCAATCTGTGCGGTGTAAGCAAGCCTAGGGAATTCACGTCCTTTGGAATCTCTCTGGTTTAGACATGGCAAGAATGACTACATGACTAACCATTTTCCAACACAACAGTGGCTCATAAATCCATAGATTGTAGGTTTATCTAGAAGATAAAATCCAGACAGGCCAGGCATATCTTCCTAAAAGTGTTTTATTAACTAAGAAGTACCCAAAGTTGCTGAGAGAGTAAATCCTAAAAATTCTCATTGTAAGGAAAAAAGATTGTATTCTACCTGTTCAGGTAATAGAGGTTAAATAAGTTTACTAAAATAATCATTCCACAATGCATTTAAGTAAGTTTATTATGCTGTACATAGAATTTGTTAGATTGTACGTTAGTCAATTATTTCTCAGTAAAAAAAGAGGGGGAAAGGACCTAGCAGCCTGTGGAAAACTTTTATTTAACTTCTAGCTAATAAATTCCATAAATGGACTATACAAGGAAGCCTGGCTAAAGTCAAAACTACCTCAAGCATTTCTGGGAAGGAATGAACCTTCACACAGATTCATTTCCCCTTGGTGTTTCTTATACTTACTCCTTTTAGTTTGATTGATATTGATTGTGTTAGTTACTTGGGTTTATATGACATTTTAAATTCAGAGCATTTTTACATGTTACCTAATTTATTCTTCTAAAACCAGATAGGTGATAAAACACACAACTTCAAACCAAGATCTTCAGAAACAAAATCAAACGTGCTTTTCTTGTTGGCTTTCTTTGAATAAATGTGTGCCTTTATGTTATATTTATTGAATGATATTAAGTCACTAATAGCTTTATTTATTTCCTTTGGACTAAAATTCATTTATGTTCATTATTCAATGAATACATACATAATTGCATAGAATTAATATTTTACATGAATATATCTAACATACAAATATTTGTTTATCTACTTAGGTACACCCTACATTATTTCTGCAGTAATTTGAGATGGCATATAAAATATACAACTGGTAGAATGAGACGATAAAATCATGAAAATGGACAAATCTGGAAGTAAGTTTAGCATACAAGTCAATACAGTATCTAAGTGTTAGCTATAAATCTGGCTTTGAGCTCCGTAGCAGCCAAAGAAAAGAAGGAAATGTATATATTTCAGAGGTTCATAATACCCAGTAGGTTAAAAGCAATTTCTCTTGTGGGCCATAACTTTTATAGGTATTGAGACTAAGGTATACTGTGTGTTGGAGAACACTATGTAAAAACACCCCCATAATAATCACAGTAGTATATATTACATGTGACTGTTTCTTACTGTGAAGGTTGATGATGAAATAAAATGAAACCAATTCTCTAAAGAGCCAAAACACAGTGTGATATGTACACCCACACCCTTTCCTAATATTGTCATGATCCAAGGTTAAACTTCAAAATATCTAGAGCAGCGGTCTAAACTAAAAAAAAATGTTCTGTAGAATATTAATTTTGAGGATATTTCCTGAAAAAGTCTTTCCAGAGTCCTAGAAAGCTAGAGGAAGAACTCTTAATTAAGATTGTCTTAGCACTGGTTCTGTTTTCTCCCAGTGGATGATGTGGACCTCTTAAAGTGAATATGAGGTAGTAGAAAAGACCAGTATTAGTAAAGATACCCAGATTAGCAGAACACAGACTGTTGATACAAATTCTAGAACTAGTATATAAGCCCCAAGTGTAAGAGGAGAACAATAACTCCATCTTCTCTGATCAAGTGAAAGCCCCCATAGGTAATGGTCCTTCACTAAGAGACCTTTGGTAGAAGAAATCCAGACCCAGATCTAATGCTGACCTGGTGAACTACCCAACTTCTATTCAAGTTATCTGTTTTTTGGCTAAACAAATTAGAAACTTAATCTTTAATCATGTGAATGCATGCACTTGGATGATTTTGACCTGTTACTCTGAAACCTTCCCTAAATGATGCACATATTATTAAATCAGTGCTACAAGGAAAAAGGGTTCATGGACCAATATGTTTAAGAAATGGTATGTTTCTGAACATGTGGCTGTTAAGAATTCCATTTAATGTTTTTATCTTTGCTGCATTCATTTCAGTAATTTTCTAAGAAGTTTTTGTTATTATTTTGTGTTGTCACTTTTCAGAAAGTATACTCCTGACATTTTAATCATTGTATTTTACTCAGATTGAGACTTAATTGCAAGATGGTAAATATCTTTTAAAGATACACATGAAAACTGAGTCCATTTATATTTTGTTCAGGAGAAAATATAACAAATTGGATAGTTGATTTTTTTCCTTCTCACTGAAACAGATTATTTTGAAATTTTTAGAGAGCACATTATTTTGAATTTAATAGCTGACCCTAGATTGATGGGGTTCTGACAATATCCTATAGGAAAATTTTCTAAATCTATTAAAATATTTCTAAAATTTTACATTACTTTAAAGATTTTGGTTATTTATTTGACAGAGACAGAAACAGCTGGAGAGGGAATACAAGCCAGGGGAGTGAGAGAGGGAGAAGCAAGCAGGGAGCCTGATGCAGGGCTGGGATTATGACCTGAGCTGAAGGCAGACGCTTAATGACTGAGCCACCCAGGTGCCCCTAAAACTTTACATTTGTGCCCATGTTCTTTAGTGACATATTTTGGAACCATTTAAAAGTATGTCTCATAAATATAGTCTCTGAAATACTCAGTGGTAGTTTGTAGTCCTTAATCATATTATTCCTGGCTGTTACTGCTTTAATGAAATTCATATTGGCATTCCTAAATACAAAAAAGAAAACCCAGTTTGTATTTTTAAATTGAATTTGATCAATGTCTTAATTCCTTCATGTTTATCTGAGCATCTGCAAGTTTATATGACCCTCATCTCTAATCCATGGACAAATCATGCTCATTTATCTCTCCAACTCTTAGGAGAGTTGCGCAGGAAGCCCTGAGACCTGAAATGATTTTCTCAAGTTGGCACAGTCCATCAGTTATGGAGGATTTGCCCATTACCCTATTTAACCTTGCTAAGATTGACAACTTCGTGTTTAGTAGGTTAAATTTTATGGAATAAATACTATATTCTGGTATGTTACATGAGGTAGGAACTTCACTGAAAGAGACAAAGTTTAGTTCTCAGTTGCTGTTTTATTCCTGAAACCTTTTTAACAAGAAAATATAATTTGCAGTGAACATTAGCCCCATTTGAGTATTTCGATAAGTTGTGTTTGCTTTTCCTTCTTTCCTGTGAAATCACAATGGCAGTACTCTACAATTTATCATGAGATAAATGTCCCTCATTTGCAAGGTGAATGAAATTTTGGGGATGTTATTAGTGTCTTCATTTAAAAATAAAAATGTATTTGGTACATGTGGGAGAAAATAATTAAGACATTGGGTTGTTATTCCTGTTGATCATGTTTTCATTGGGGCTTTGAGTTTATATGCTTTTAGTATAGTTTTTAGGTTATTTTCTAATCGCTTGGTAAGCTAAAAATGAAGGAAAAAAATTTGAAGAGTTAGAGCTTCCTGTGTCACTGTGGATTTGAATGTATATATGGGCTCTTCACTGGTGGATTTATTTGTAAAATGACTAAACATGGGGCACTTGGGTGGTTCAGTTGGTTAAGCATTTGCCTTCAGCCGAGGTCATGATCTTAGGGTCCTGAAATCGAATCCCACATCAAGCTCTTTACTTAGCTGGGAGCCTGCTTCTCCCTCTTCGTCTGCCTCTCCCCCTGCTCATTCTCTCTCTCTCTCTGTGAAATAAATAAAATCCTAAAAAAAAATGACTAAACAAATTAACATACACCACATAGTAGCTCAGGGTATGATAATTTTGAAAAATCTATGCAAATTAATTTGATCATATGACATTCTAAAGGACTTATTAAAACATTGTACATCATCTAGTATAGATGTGCTGAGCATTTATACAATGCTTTTCATGATTACACTTAAACTTACAAAATATCATACTTTGACTCATTAATGAATTAATCATAATGAACAAGATTATTTACCATCAGTCTGGTAAGAGTCTTAATGTTTTCTGTTTTAGCTTATTCAAGGTGGTCTGTGTCCTTTTCTGAATAAAAGAAACCAAGTCACATAGTGACAGTTGACTTTCTTAAGGGCATACCATTTGTGTTATATCATGGCTATTGACCCACACAGCTTCTGTCCAGAGCCTGCACATTTAATTACTGCAATATACTATGCTCATTTGTCTTGGTATTAGGTATGTTATACAGATAAAGCTATGCGATTGTCTCATTTCTTTTGAAATATTCTAGTAAACATCTTAGTTAATGAGTACATTTTCCCTGTTTTCATTATTCTTTTAATAGGACACCACAAAAATACTGCAGTGTGGCTGGCATCAGAGCCCATGGTAGTTAAATATATGGGCTTTAAATGACTGTTTTAAACGTCTAAAAAATTTGCAAAACCAGCATTCTTGGTTTCCCTACTCCCTCCTTTATGAGTAGGTCTTTTAAGAATAATATGTTCTAGGGATCATTCGAGCAGAGATTAACTAGAGAGGCTCCATGCAATTCCCTATCTTACCTAGATGACAATTCCTGGTGAGGGTGAACGGTGGAGAGAATTAAGAGCAGCAGAGAAAAACTGTACCGGATCTGTGGACCAGTTTGTCATAATTTGGGATCCTAATACTTCTTGTTTTGATTGTATAAAACACCGTAAGTGCAACTGTTAATAGATAAGAAACCAGGCGTATGTTTCCTAATGAATCCTTAAAATCTATGAATGATGCTGGACCAAAACACAGTTCAAAGAGGCCTGAGATGGAAGGTGAGTTTGTGTTGACTTGAGTTCATAAGTTTATGAATCTAAAACATGAAAATTTTCAGTGGGATTTCAGTAACACAAGAGCATTAGGATACCAGAAAGGAGGGATTCCTGTGACAACTGCCAAGATCTCATTGTAATAGTGTCCTATGTGTATGATTTGCTTTAAAAAAAACTTAAAATTTGAAGAGAAAAGCTGATAAGATGAAACTAGTATGTTATGAAGCTACAGTGAATATTTTGCAGACTAAATAGCTTGGCAAATTGTAAAAAATGTTCTATACATATTTGTTTACAGTTTTCAGAGACGTTTTATCTCTTCAAAGAGCAACAAATTGATAAATCTATTTGTAAGGAATTAATGGATTTTTTGGTAACCATTATGGTAGTACTGATTTTCTAAAACAGATGTTTTGGAGAAATACCAATAAAGGCACTTGGCAATTTTTTTTAATTGGCATACTTTTTATATTTTACAATTGAGCTGTAGGAGTTCCTTATGTAATTTGCATATTAACTCTCCCATTTTCTGATACCTGGTTAGTGAATATTTTTCTCCCATTCTGTAGTCTCTTTCATTCAGTTGTTTCCTTTGTGCAGAAGCTTTTTAGTTAGATGTAGTCCTACTTTTCTATTTTTTTTGTTGCTTGTGCTTTTATTGTTAAATCTAAGAAATCATTACCAAAACAAATGTCAAAAATTTCCCCATGTTTTCTTCTAAACTTGTACGTTTGCAGATTTTACATTTATTTCTTACATTCATTTTCACTTGATTTTTTTGTGTATTGTGTAAGATAAGGGCCAAATTCATTTTTCTCATTATGGATATCCAGTTTGCCCAGGGCCAGTTAAAGACCTATTCTTTTCCCATTGTGTGTCATTGATATTCTTGAAGGTCAGTTGACTATACATGCTTGGGTTTATTTTGGAATTCCCCATTTTGTTCCATTGGTCTGTATGTCTATCCTTATGCCAGTATCATTTTTTTATTACTGTAGATTTGTAATATACTATGAAATCAGGAAGTGTGATGCTTTTGTTGTTTTTCATGATTGGCTTGGCTATTAAGTGTTCTGTGTTTCCATATAAATTTTAGAATTGTTCTCCTATTTCTCTTAAAAATGTCTGGGATTTTGAGGGAGAAAGCATTGAATTCAAAGAAAACCTACAAATGACAGGTATATGAAGAGATGTTCAGCTTTACTAATGATTAGGGAAAAGTGAATTAAAATTGCAATGAGGTATCACCTTACCTGTATTAGGTTGACTTTTACCAAAAACAAAAAAGAAAAGAAGGAAAAATGTTTTTTTAAAAAGATTTTATTTATTTATTTGACAGAGAGAGATCACAAATAGGCAGGCAGGCAGAAAAAGAGAGGGAAGCAGGCTCCCTGCTGAGCAGAGAGCCTGATGTGGGACTCGATCCCAGGACCCTAAGATCATGACCTGAGCCGAAGGCAGAGGCTTAACCCTCTGAGCCACTCAGTGCCTGGAAAAAAAATGTTTTGATGAAGATGTGAAGAAATGGGAATCCTTTTGCTGTTGGTGGGAATTAAAAATGATTGTTTTAAAATTGTGTAGCTAGTATGGAAAACAGTACGGAGGTCCCTCAAAATATTACAAATAGAACTACCACATACTCTCACAATCCCATTTTGGGCTATATATCCAGAATAACTGAAATTAGGATCTCAAAGCAGTATCTGCACTCCCATGCTCATTGCAGCATATTGACAATGCCGAAGACACAGAAAGAACCTCGTGTCTATGGTGGCGCCTGGGTGGCTCAGTTGGTTAAGCGACTGCCTTCAGCTCAGGTCATGATCCTGGAGACCCGGGATCGAGCCCCACATCGGACTCCCTGCTCTGCAGGAAGCCTGCTTCTCCCTCTCTCACTCCCCCTGCTTGTGTTCCCTCTCTCACTGTGTTTCTCTCTGTCAAATAAATAAAATCTTTAAAACAAAACAAAACAAAACCCTCATGTCTGTCCATGGATATGAGTAAAGAAAAGTGTGGTATATAAATACAGTGGAATATTGTTCTGCCACAAAAAAGGAAAGCCTGGGCTCCTGGGCGGCTCAGGTCATGATCTCAGGGACCTGAGATCGAGGCCCACATTGGACTCTTTGCTCAGCAGGGAGCCTGCTTCCTCCTCTCTCTCTGCCTGCCTCTCTGCCTACTTGTGATTTCTCTCTCTGTGTCAAATAAATAAATAAAATCTAAAAAAAAAGGAAATCCTGCCATTATGATCGTTGAAATAAATTGGTCCTGGTAGGATAAATACTGAATGAGTCCACTAAGATGAAAAATATAAAATAGTGAAACTGCTAGAAATATGGAGGAAAATGGTAGTTGCCAAAGGCTGGGGTAGGGGAAGGTGGGGTGTTACTTATCAATGGCTATGAAGTTTCAGGTATGCTAGATGAACAAATTGTAAAGATCAACTATATAGCATAGTGCTTGTGAATAACAGTTTAGTATTGTAAACCTAAGCATTGGTTGAAAGTATATTAAATGTTCTTAGCACAAAAACAAAATAAAGCCAAATAGACAGGAAGAAGCTTTCGGAGGTAATAGTTTCATACATGTATACATAGCTCCATACTCATCATAGTATACATTAATTATGTCCAGGTTTTTTGTATATCAGTTATCTCAATAAAGCTGTTAATAAAAGAGCAAAAAAAGACAAATGCTGATATTCTGTGCCTGTTTCACTCATGCATTAATGAGGTACAATGCATACTAAAAATGATGTATATAAAAGAAAATGTTGTTGGTATATACTTGTGATTTTTGTTTTGTTCCCATTTGTCTTTAAGAGAATGCAAGTTCATTTTTTTAGGGATAAAATACTAAGTGTTTTTGTAATGGTAAATTTTTAATTACATCTGTAGATAAAATCATAATGACTTTATTAGGCAATTTTATTATAGCAACATTTTATTATAGCATTGTCTCAGAATAAGTTTACATGTTCCACTGTGTTTTTGAATGTATTTTTTGATGACTATAAACAGGTTAAGTTATGGTGTATCTTTATTTTTACATGAATGAATTAGCTTTAGAATTCAGTATTGCTTTGGATACAATTAATTTTAATAACTTTCTATAAAGACTGTGCATTCTTCAACAGTCCTGTGTGCTTGTATATATTAATTATGTAATAGTAACAGTATATCTGTTTTCAGTGTATCTAGAAAAAGAAAAAAACGTACTAAACAATTTCTAAGTAAATGTCTGACTTAATTAATAACCTGACTAAGTTATTTACAAGGTTGTATTGGCTATAGGATTTGGAAGTCCTGATTCTGAGGCCTTAATATTGTCTTGTGAAAGATCATCACAGTCATCAAGTGACTGATAAGAAGGACAGCAGGTTGCCAATTTGTTAAAGGTCAAGAAGTAGGAAGAAAGTGAGTGGGATTTAGAGAATCTCTATATACTAGGAAATAAATTTTCACAGTAGTACTGCAAAAACTGAGAATGATAGATTCAGGCTGGTAGGATTTCAGTCACCAGCTGCCTCTTAATGACTTTGCCAGCTGTGATAGTTGTAGGATTGAGTTTTAGACTGTATCTTTAATTTTAGGTTGTTCATTTATTAATGTAAACGTAAATATTTTATCAGACATGTTTTTTCTCCTTTAGTGTATGGGTAATAAATCAGAGTGTATTTCAAGACTACTTAAGCTGGTAAAAAAAAATTCCTTTCAAGTTTATTCACTTCTTTTACAAATTTGAGCATTTTCTAAAACTGTCTTGGACTGAAATGGATGCTTTAAAATACAGTTAATTATAAATGTTAAAAGTCTACTTGGCAGAGAATACAATTAATCTAGAATTGTTCATAGATTCAAAGTAGCTCTTGAGTCTGGTTATGGTGAGTGGATAAGAGTAAGAATGTTAGCCAGGTGCCCAGACACCCCCCTTCTCATAGGCACCATTGTGAACACAGCCCTACAGAGCAAAGATCAGGGGCAAATTCCCTAAAAAACAGTATCACTGGTAAGAAGTGATGGATGGGGACTGTTGGAGCCCAGATTATACCTCCCGAAGTATACTTCTTGAGATACATTTTTACACCTACTCGATAAACTCAGCAGGAGAGACACAAACTTGGGAATAACTTCAGTCCTTATTACTGAATGTAAATTATCATCAAAGTTCAGATGAAAGCAGGAGGGTTATCATCCTATGGAGGGAAACAAGATACAGGAGAAGGACAAGTATTCTGAAACATAGAAAAGGACCATCTTATACTAGACAAATAACAAGTGAACCAAACAGAATGTAAAATAACTTAATTTCTTCAACAAGGTAAGAAGGTAATGGTAATGTGAAATAGAAAAACATTCTTAAAAGAAATGAACCGATTGGAATTCTTGTGTGGAAATAAGATTGTCAAAATAAGAGCTCATTAGATGAGTTAAAAGAACCAGATGGATATTTCAGGAAGACTAGTTAAATGGAAACAAGGTTGAAGAATTTTCTAAGTATTTTACTCAAAATAAGGACATTTCTTTCTGGTTTTGATTTGTATATGGTGAGTGACGTTGAGGATTTATTCATTTATGTGTAGGCCATCATGTGTCTTCTTTGGATAAAAATCTAAGTCCTTGGACCATTTTTTAGTCAGACTGTTAGGGTTCCCCCCCACCCTGCCCCACTGATGAGTTTGAGTTCCTTAAATAATTTGGAGGTTAATCTCTTTTAAGACACAAGGTTTGCAAATAATTTCTCTCATTCCATAGATTGCATTTTTATTTTGTTGATTGCTTCCTTTGCTTTGCAGAAGTGTTCAGTTTGATATAGGTTCCACTAGACTATTTTGCCTTTGTTGATTATTGCTTCTTGTTTCCTATCCATAAAACTGTTGCCCACACTAATACCCTAAAACTTCAATGTTTCCTTTTAAGAGTTTTACAGTCTCAGGTCTTACATTTAACTCTTCAACCCATTTCGAGGTGATTTTTGTGTATGGTATAAGATACTGATCCAAATTCATTACTTCATTTATAGATATCCAGTTTCCCAGGGCCATTTGTTGAAGAGACTGTCTAAATTCCTGTTGTGTGTTCTTGGCATCCTTATCAAATATACATTGACCATGTGTGTGTGGCTTTATTTCTGGGATCTCTGTTCTATTTTATTGGTCTGTGTTTTTGTCTTTATGCCAGAACCATATTATTTTAATTACAGTAGCTTTGCAATATCTTATGAAATCAGATAGCACTTGTCTGAAGCTTATTATAAAATGTTACAAAATACATTAATTTGGTGGGATGTTTCTCTTAGACCTTTGTATATCTTATTTCAACATCTTTCAGTTTGGATACCAGGTTCCATGTACCTGAAATAACTAGAAGGGCACAGGACGTACTTAAACTATTAAGAGCTTGTTCAGTGTGAAGAGAAATGAAACTGCTGAAAACTTCACCCTTAATAATGTAGAACAGTATTTAAATTTGAATAAATAAACTTCTTTTATTACTATGGGGAAAAATAGGCACATTTTGTAGATATTCTCTAAGTTAAAACAGATGTCAACATTTGTTATTTTATGATTGTATATGTCATTTTTCCTGTTTATTTATCTAACCACAACCTGTTAATTATTTTTTAATTGCAGTATAGTTGACACATGATGGTACATTAGTTTCAGGTATACAACATAATCTGTTAATTATTGAGGACATCTTAGAGACTGTAATTCTATTCATTGAGAGTATTAAGAAAGTGTGATATCTGTTGTACACATCATTCTATTCATTGAGAGTATTAAGAAAGTGTGATAACTGTTGTACACATCTCATCCTTCGTCTGTACTGTTTTGATAGAATTTCACTATTTGAAGTAAAACAAAAATAAGCTATGTAAATAACAACTGAAAACAATAGGAAAATGTAAAGTATTAGGAGTGTTTAAACATGAGTATTTCAAGTTGTAGAAAAGATAATCTTGTGAAAAGAAGATAAGAATGATCGCATTTGGGGCACCTGGGTGGCTCAGTTGGTTAAGCGATTGCCTTTGGCTCAGGTCATGATCCCAGAGACCCGGGATTGAGTCCCACATCGGGCTCCCTGCTCGGCGGGAAGTCTGCTTCTCCCTCTCTCACTCCCCCTGCTTGTGTTCCCTCTCTGGCTGTGTTTCTCTCTGTCAAATAAATAAAATCTTTAAAAAAAAATGATCGCATTTATACTAATACTTAACACTCATGTTTATAGTTAACTACCACAGATAAACTTAACACCTGGCTATAGTTTTGAGATTGAGATTATAAATCTCTGGACATAATCTTTGAATCCTATTACTTCTAACTTCCTTATAAAATTTCATTTTTCCCATTTCTTAACTTTTTCATAGAACAGTGTATGTTGGCTTAATGCAACTCACTTCTCTTTTATTCTTAAGAGTCAAAGAAAAAAAATATCTGGCCAAATTTAAAATTGTCTTTGTTACTAAATATGTCTCTTTCTCTTCTTATTTCTGTTTGGAATGGCCCCTTGCATACTGCAGAATCCTTCATTTTAATGTGACCAAAAAAATATCAAAAAGGAAAACCGAGCTCACACCGATTTACACAAAAGTGGAACTTCTGATCCCTATAATAAAATCAATGGTAGCATCAGGGCAGGGCATTAGTGTCTCTTTACCCTGCTTCCTTCCTTTTTTGGCGTCATCTCATGGACACCAGAGATGGCCTGGTCTCTATTAATGGCTGCAAAATCACAACAGTTCCAGTGTTGGACAGTTCTCAGATAAAGACTTAGAATATTATCATTGGCTTTGACTGTGTCATGTGATCATTTATGAATCAATAGAGTTATGTAGTCAGATGGTAACAACATTCAAAAAAACTGGTCAAAAAGAGGTAGTAGGTACCCAGAAGAAATTGTGTGCTCTTTTCCAGAACAAGAGAAGTAAATGCATGTTGGGTGACAAAATCATCATGTTACCTATACAACTCTTCTTGAAATGTTTCATCTCTTGACTCCTAATAAAGTATAACTCTGCCTTGGTTTTCTTCCATTTTTTTGGTGGTTCTCATTTTACCTTATATATTAACTATAATTCATTTGTCTTACCTTTAAGTATTGGTATTTTTCAAGGCTCTATTTTTAACCACCTTTTCACTATACATAGTTTTTATCATTCATTTGCATTTCAGTTACCAATTCTGTGTCGATTCTTTTCAATTCTATAAATTCATTCTCATTTATTTCTCATGTCAGGAGCTCCCGAACTGTGACATCTCACTGAGTATTTCTAATTGAATGATCTCACTACACTTTATCAATAGTACTTACTCAGTCTCCTCTATGTATCTGTGTTCATATATTTTCTGTAGCTCATAAAATAGCAACATTACTTACACAGAAGGCCATTCAGCACACTGAAGGATCCCCTCATCTTACACTTCTTGAACTTTGAGGAAATTAATACAGACTTTAGCTTCTTTTTCTGTATTTCTTCCACTCCCTTTTTTTAAAATATTGTATTTATTTATTTATTTATTTATTTATTTATTTATTTATGAGGGGGGGGAGAGGCAGAAAGAATTTCAAGCAGACTTTGTGCTGAACATTGTATAAGTCCTTTATATAGTTTGGATAGTAACCATTTGTCAGCTATTGCATTTTCAGGTATTTTATTCCATTCTGAAGGTTGCCTTTCAGTTGTTTTGTTTGTTTGTTTTACTGTGCAGAAGCTTTTTTTTTTTGATGTAGTCCCAGTAGTTTAGTTTGCTTATGCTTCCCTTGCCTCAGGAGACATATCTTTTAAAAAGTTGCTACGGCTGATGTCAGAGAAGTGACTGCCTATTTTTAGGGTGTTAGGTCTCATGTTTAGGTCCTTTAATCTACTTTTCAGTTTATTTTTTGTGTATAGTGTAAAAAAGTGGTCTAGTTTCTGTTTTTTATAGATAGCTGTCCAGTTTTCTCAGCACTATTTGTTGAAGAGTGTTTTTTTCCCATTGAATATTCTTTGCTCCATTGTCAAAGACTGTTCATATAATTGTGTGTTTATTTCTGAATTTTCTGTTCTGTTGATCTGTAACTTTGTAATATAACTTGGAATCTGGGTTTTTGATATCTCCAGTATTGTTCTTTTAAAGATTGATTGGGGAAGAGTCAAGATGGTGGAAGGCCAGGTGACCGCATTTCGGGGAGTTCCCTGAAGAGAGCTGAATTCCAGCAAAAAAAACACTACAAGACCACCGTGAACACCCATGAAATCAGCCTGAAATGTGATATTTCCCACTTCTGGACCGCCACGAGAGACAAGGAACATCGGCAAAAAGGTAGAAACAAATAAGAGGGTCTGGAGGCTTGCCCCCAGAGACAGGGGAGTGGGGGAGGAAGCCCGCAGAGCTGAACCATTGAAAACAAATACCC
>PITA01007868.1:32794-88622 GCA_004023965.1 Spilogale gracilis | reverse complement strand
ACGCAAGTAAGTGAGACCATGCGATACTTGACTTTCTCTTCTTGGCTTATTTCACTCAGCATAATCTCTTCCAGTCCAGTCCATGTTGCTACAAAAGTTGGGTATTCATCCTTTCTGACGGAGGCATAGTACTCCATTGTATATATGTACCACATCTTCTTTATCCATTCATCTGTTGATGGGCACCTTGGCTCCTTCCACAGTTTGGCGATTGTGGCCATTGCTGCGATGAACATTGGGGTCAAAATACACTACGGATGAAAAACTCAACTTTTTCATTTATTTGAATAACACCAAGAAGGTCCTATTTTCTATCACCATGTCCTGCTAAATCAATGAAGCTTTTTTAAATTAGTGAAGTTTTTTTAAGACATTAAACATAATCCATCAGGAGTGTTGCTCTGTATTTGAAACAATATATTTAGGTATCTGTTCTCTGTGACAACTAATCTCTGGCTGAAAAATTAGTTGAGGAGAGATTGAAGGATTTTTACATTTGATCAGATCCCCTTACATCTGGAATTCCATTACACTAGAAATTGGAATTATCCAGAATTTGCAATGGTAATTTTTATTGAAGGTGACAGGAACTCAACTAACAGTATCTTATAAATGAACAAACAAACAAAACAAAAGATGTATTTGTTTACATTAGCCAGACATGGTTAAATTTAGATGTTCAAATGGTGCTTCTCAGGATCTCTGGCTCTACTTAGTTTTATTCTCAAAATAAAAAGTGTATTCTTCCAAGAATATATCCATCTTTAGAGCTTATGATATTTGAACAAAAGCAGTTTGACCCTTTATAACATTTATATCATGCTCTGAAAAATAATGATGATGTGTTTTGTTTTGGTCATGGCCTCAGAGAGGAAAATTGTGATATCTAATAGGAGGAAGAACACAAGATCACCTTTGTGAGAAGGAAAGTTGGACCGCTTAGTTAAGGGAGGAGCAGATCTCCAAAAGGAGGGATGAGGTCAGACCATGTAGGAAGATGTATCTACCAGAATTAACTATTTCCAATACCAAACATATTATTTTGGTGGCAAATTACTGCCACTATTTGAAGCAATTTGTTTGTCATCTACTCCCAAATTGTGTATTTCAAAACATAGAGTTGCCAGTTTTATTCTACTTTTAGGCACCATATCAAGCTTTATATATATTATAATATATATATAATATTTATATATATATAAATATATATGAATATAATAAATATTACAATAATATAAATATAATATAAATGTATATTATATAAAATTTATATATATTATATAAATATATTTTTATATATTATATAAAATAAATATATATTATATTATATATAGCTTATATATATCTTCCAGCTCACCTCAATGCAATAGTTAGAAACAATTAAGTATGAGAGTACCTCTGTCACTATTGACTACCAACATAGCTGACCCATCTGTCAGATTTTTTTCTAATTCCTGAAATGTATTCACTAAAACATCCCTTGCTATAACAAACATAACTTTCAACCCATGACGTTTAGCTGGGACACACTAGCCAATAATTATGGTATCTTATATTATCAAGTGCTAAAGATGAATCTAAGGGGAATAAAAATGTGTTCTATAACTCAAAAAGTGGGGAATCAAATAGCAGTTGTTGTCTATCTTTCCTTCGGAGAAAAACAATTGACAATTCTCACTCCAATTAGAAGCAGAAATAATCTTCTGGTGCTATCTAAAGCAATGCATTTAGCAATTCTCTCGCATCCTTCCTTGCAGCTCTTCCTGATGCTCAATTGTTCTTTGCCCTCACTGGTCCATTGAGATCTCAGTCTACACCCACATTCTGTGATCTACTGTGTTCTGGGTTGATTGACTCAAAGAAGTATATGATTACCGAAGCAGTACATTAACCCCCCAGTAATTGATTTATTTGTTAAGGCTACAGGATTTTTAAAAGTAGAGGTCACAAAAAAAAAAAAAAAAAAAAAAAAAAAAGAGGTCACTATTTAAGTGCTGTTAGAGGCCATTGGGTAACGAAAATGAGTAAAGCTTATCTGGTGCAATATAATAAGAAGAACTGAGAACTGTAGTAAACTTGAAATCAGTATCCATATCTAATAAGATCAGCTATAGTTTGCTCCAACTAGTTGATCATATGGAGAAATGCAGACCAACTGTTGCAGATCCCCACTTTTCATGATATGCCAAAATTCTGGATCTTATGTGAAATATCCCCAGACTAAAATACTCTGAGTCAAAGTATATCTGAAAGTTGGATCCAGCGTAGAGCTATCAACTTAAGGTTCTACTGCCCTTTAGAAATGGTTCTAGAACTTTCTACGCTAGTTAGAGTTATATAAATTTCACCCTTGCTCTATTCGAAAATTGGGGGAAATGGAATTTCTCTCCTGGGGGTGTCTTTTGCAGCCCCATTCTCCACTGTTCCCACTATTCATACGCAAGCCCAGGGGCTGCAGTGAAAGCCTTTCATCAAGATTTTTTAAAGACTTCTCGAATGTTTTCGTTTGTTTGTTTTGCTTTTGCTTATATCAGTTAGTGTGAATTTTGACTCTGGGAATTGGCATCTCCTTTTCGTACTGTTACCTTTTAAAAAAAAAATAGTTATTTCAGGGAGAGAGAAAGAGAACTTGCAGAGGGAGAGTTAGAAGACTACCCACTTAGCAGAGAGCTCGACATGGGGCTCCATCCCAGGACCCTGAGATCAAGACTTGAGTCAAAGGCTGACACTTAACTGACTGAGTCTTCCAGGTGCCCCTGCACTCTTATTTTTTAAGAGATTTCCTTTGTTAGTTGTTTTTCTGTCACCTATACGTCATAATCTACATTCAGCAATTGCAGGCCTGATACTCTGAAAGGAAGCAGGAAGGATACTGCCAGCTGGGATTGACTGTCCTTCCATCTTCACCAGAGAAAGAAGATAGGATATTACTGTTATTAAACAGTTTATTTAGATAATTTAGAATGTGAAGGCTAAGATTCAGTATCTAAAAATGTGTAAACCCAGTTTTGTGATCAAAGCCAGATTCCCTTACTGATCCTCTACCAATTTGATCTGATAGAGAATTCAATAAACTTCTGGTTTTTCATTTTAATTAATGAAGGTATGGAGGACCCTAAGTAGTTTTTGTTTGTTTGTTTGTTTGTTTGTTTTTAAGTAGTTGTTTACATATGGTTGTTTAAGTCACGTTATGAACCTGGTTGGAGTAACAGTACTGGTCTCTAGGGTTCAGGTAGGTTGCCATGACACTTGCTGTATTGATTCTGTCTCTTGCACTTTCCTGGTTCTGTAGAAATCAAGCTTCTATCTCAGCAACTGGGTATCGCCAGGTGATCTCCTTGTTTCGGTAACTCACTTTCCCTGCCTTTCTTTTCCTCATGCTTAATTCTTCATTTATTTCTGTGGACCCACAATTCACAGATGAGGTATTCATCAACATTTCAGCCCATATGATGCATACTAACTGAAGCATCTTATCTATTTTCTGTGCCATGGAAGGAGTTTGATACTTTAAATTGTACTCTAAATTTTGTGAAACATCTGTTTTGTGAAATAAATAGACATGGCCTTTAACATCTGCTTTCTCTAAACTTTATATGAGCACCACAACAAAGTTTATTATCATTATTAGAGAGTAAAGATAGTAAAAAACTTTGAGAATAAGTACCTGTGGAATAATCTAGCTCTTCACTAGACATACCTCTTTTTCCTTGACATCCAGGAACTCCATTTCCTAGATCTCCAGCATTTAGGAATGGCCATGTAACTGAGATGTAGCCAACAGAGTGCAATGAGAAGTGATGTCTGTACTGCTCTCAGGCCATATTTAGATGTGCCTTTTACAATATATATCAATTTATCCTATTCCTTCTGCTTCCTACATCAGAAACCTAGGGTGTTTGGCAACTCTATGCATATATGACTTTGCAGACATCTAGTTTAATTGTTTCTCATCCTGTAATAAATGCAAAATTGTAGGGGCACCTGGGTGGCTCAGTTGGTTAAGCGACTGCCTTCAGCTCAGGTCATGAACCCGGAGACCCGGGTTCCAGCCCCACATTGGGCTGCCTGCTCAGCGGGCAAGCCTGCTTCTCCCTCTCTCACTCCCCCTGCTTGTGTTCCCTCTCTCACTGTATTTCTCTCTGTCAAATAAACAAATAAAATCTTTAAAAAAAAATGCAAAATTGTAGAAACCATTTTTGACTCTCTTCAATTGAAAAATTGAATGAAATTTTTCATGCCAATCTAAATATGAAATTATTTCTCTTTTGTCCTTAAATATTGTTTTAACTTCACTTAGAACATTGTCCTTAGTAGGGCGCCTGGGTGGCTCCGTTGGTTAAGCAACTGTCTTCGGCTCAGGTCATGATCCCAGAGACCCGGGATCGAGTCCCACATTGGGCTCCCTTCTCAGCAGGAAGCCTGCTTCTCCCTTTCTCACTCCCCCTGCTTGTGTTCCCTCTCTGGCTGTGTTTCTCTCTGTCAAATAAATAAAATCTCTCTAAAAAAAAAAAAAAAAAAAAAAAGAACATTGTCCTTAGCAAATGTGATTCATCAAGCTAATTAGTATCTTCCATGTTTGTCTTAGCAGGTGTGTCTTACATAGCTCATGTCAATCACATTTCTCTATGAATGATAAATGACTTCCAGTGTGCTACTCATTTTACTTGATTTCAGAATATTGTACCATTTTCTGTATAAAATGAACATGAAAAATTATAATATTGTCATGGCAATTTTAAGCGTTCTCCATAGATTTCAAAGTCTGTTGTAAATATAGTTAATTATAAAGTCACGCTCAATGAAGTATCAGTTTATCTGCCTCTGTGTGGAGTGTTGCAATTGACAGATTTTCTAGAAATTGATTTTAATATGTTTAATATGTGTAAGTGTTTTGACATGCCACGTAAAATAATGAAATTGATACATACTGGCATAGAAAGTGATTTTTTAAAAAAGATTTTACTTGTTTGTTTGACAGAGAGAAACACAGCTAGAGAAAGAACACAAAGCAGGGGGAGTGAGAGAGGGAGTAGCAGGCCTCTCACTGAGTACTCGATCCCAGGACTCAGGGATCATGACCTGAGCTAAAGGCAGACGCTTAACGGCTGAGCCACCCAGGCACCTCAGAAAGTGATTTTTTAATCTTAATTGATAAAGCAATACATTGACTTTTTTTCAAGCAGCTATTTTGCTATATTTTTAGTGCTTTTTAAAATGATATTATTGGAGCTACCGCCCACGAGATATAAATATTACAACAGATTTTTCTCTCACTTTATTTTCAAGATTAATTTTTCATGTTTGAGTGAATTTGTAAATTCTTAATTTTTAAAGATCTTCTCAAGTGTTTCAGATTATGAAATAAAATTCCAAGGACTATATTGAAAAAATTAATACTGATACTTAAGGTTGGAACATGTGACTCCAAAGGCATTCGGGGACTAGTGTTGATTTCTAACCTGAGGAACTTTTAAACTGTTGATGGAATTCTGGAACTACACAGACATCTGGCAATTTAAGAAAAATTTCACTTCAAAGCTTTACAAATTCCCCTACCAATTATCTAAAACAATGTAGATACACCTATATCTCATGATATTAAAATGTCAACCTGGGTGGCTCAGTTGGTTAAGCATCTGCTTTGGCTCAGGTCATTGATCCCAGGGTCCTGGAATCGAGTTCCCCATCAGGCTCCCTGCTCAGCAGGAAGTTGGCTTCTCCCTCCCCAGCAGGGAGGGCCCCGCTGCTCTTGTTCTTTCTGTCTCTCTCACTCACTCTCTCATGTTCTCTCTCACACACATAAATAAAAATAAAATCTTTTAAAAATGAAAAAATAAAATGTCAAGACATACTAGAATATTCAAAGATAACAGAGTTACAACGGAGACAATCCATTGCAACAGTCTACATCTATGCTGTTACATTCATTCACTTCTATAAAAGGAGGTTTTACTTTACAAGACATAGGCATGTAACTGACTATTCTCTGGGATAATTTTTCTAAGGCATATTTTGACTGTTTTGAATGAAACCCACACTAATGCAGGAATCTCTCTTCTGTGGTAACACTGGTGCATTATGGTTTCCAAACCATAATTCCAGTTTGGCTCTAAGCACTTAAGGTAATTAAATAATGAGGAGCATAGTGTATTTCCTAATTTAAGTATATTAATATTATTTGCTTGAGTCTTTAGAGGTCAGAAGAGTCTTTGAATTACTTTAAACTGTGGAAGTTTCTTTTTATTTTTTTTTAAGACTTTTAATTTATTTATTTGACAGAGAGAAACACAGCTAGAGAGGGAACACAAGCAGAGGGACCGAGAGAGGGAGAAGCAGGCTTCCCGCCGAGCAGGAAGCCCTATGTGGGGCACGATCCTGGGTCTCCAGGATCATGACCTGAGCCGAAAGCAGTCGCTTAACCAACTGAGCCACCCAGGTGCCCCTAAACTGTGGAAGTTTCTTTGAGTTTTAAATATTATATGAAAATTAATTCTATGGCAAGTATTTACAAAATGATTTGATCCTAGTGTTACAAAGCAAAGGCTGTCTATAATCTCTTTAACTTTGGACTTTCTTAAACAAACATAATTTTTGAAATATCTAATTACTGTGATATCAGGGGAGAATACTTCTATTCCTTAAATAATTAGTTAAAGGTTAACATACTCAATATTGACATTTTTGTTAGGCTGTGATTGATTTGAGCTTAGCTAAGAAGAAACTACTGTAGGCTGGTTATTTACAATTCAAATTCTAGAAATACGAATATCTGTTATCTTTAACTTTAGAATTGGAATTCTGGGATAATCGTATGCATTAATTATTTTTTTGGTTGAAAAGAAAATTTCACAAAAAGAAAATAGAGCATGTTTTTTAAGCTCACACTATGTTTTCATAGACAAATTTCTTTTTCTCATATCTACATTATTAAAATTGAAACCTTCGACACTCACTTAACTTTGAGAAATGGCAATGTGCCATCCCTCATAAGATTGTAGTAATAGCTCTACAAATCAGAATCCTACTACACCAGTAAAAAATCAGCACACTGTGAAAGGAAGACTATGGGTGATCTCATGAACCATACATCACAGTTCTCACAAAGGGACCTTTGTTGTCCTTGGGGGGGGGGTATTTTATTTTGAACCCATGATGAGAAGGAGCTTTACTACTTATTGCTGGCAACAAAGTCCATCACATTTGACAGTGATTGTCTCTGAACAATGATATCTACAAATCAATGTCAAACACTGTAATTAATTTCTGTATTAAAATTGTACTGACAAATAGCTGAGAAAGTGTTTTCTTCCATAGAAAATACTAACATAGCAATAGTAACACATGAAAGTACCGAATGCTTGGGGCACCTGGGTGGCTCAGTTGGTTGAGCGACTGCCTTCGGCTCAGGTCATGATCCTGGAGACCCGGGATGGAGTCCCACATCAGGCTCCCTGCTCAGCGGGAAGTCTGCTTCTCCCTCTCTCACTCCCCCTGCTTGTGATCCCTCTCTGGCTGTGTTTCTCTCTGTCAAATAAATAAAATCCTTTTTTTTTTAAAAAAGAAAGTACCGAATGCTTGCTGTAATTATGCACACAGTTATCAACACAGTTTCTTAAAAATTAGAAGTTATTTGGAGGAGAAAATTCACTGTACTTAGGTTTATTTCTGTTGATACGTATATTTCTTTTAGTTTTAAAAATTGTTTTTTAAATAATGGTATGGAAATAGTATTGTGTATATTACAGTAATCAATATTTGTATATACATATTATGAATATGAACTACTTTTTCTTGGACTAAAATTACTTAAACAAAGGCATAAGATTAAAGTAACTTTGGTTTCAGTATCAATAAAATGTGAATGAGAATTGATCATTATCTGCTGAGGCACTCTTTCAATAACAATCCTCATTTGTCTCACAAGGATGTGTACATTAAAATACAGACCTAATGTAGTCACCGAAATGCACAAATAAAAAAACTGTGAAGAAAGTTGATGAAAAAAGAAAGTATTTGAAACAGTCAATTCTAAGTATAGTTATGAAGATAACAAAGTAAAAGGAATAATGTTTCATTTTCCTTGATGTTCTATTAATATATATTCTCTCTATAGAGTATGATTCTGATTAATGAGACTTTGATTATAAAGATATATTAAGCTCTTGAATGGTTTTCCAAGAAGTTTGTTGTAAATTAAGCTGTGGTATATTCCCCATGGAATAAAGCTCTTGGCTAAAGACCTTAGAGGAATTTTATCTGAAAACGTATGAAGTATAAAGAGCTTTATAGTGGGGATTCCATACGTGATTAACTCACTTAGAACAGAGTGTTATGCTGTTTTTGTTTTATTTATTATTTATTCTCCCACATAATCATCATGTGAATAGTCATCATTCTATCCTTATATCCTAACACAGTACTTAGTATATTGTCACTGCTTAATAAATCTTTATTATTTAATTTAATGGATCTTTAGATAAAACCAAGAAGAATAGAACATATATTCATTTTCTTTCTATGATATAAGTATAACGAATTTTTAAAAAGTGAAACCATAGAACTTTGTTTTATTTTGTTTTATTTCTTTAAGTAAGCTCTACGCCCAACATGGGGCTTGAACTCACAACCCCAAGTTCAAGAATTACATGTTTTACCCACTGAGACAGCTAGGTGCCCCAGTATATTAATTTTAATAATAGTTTGTAGTACAGAGATATTTTAAATTCTTGTAATTTTGTATTAACCAAGGCATCATGAGATTGTTCATACATTTATGTGAGAGTGAGTTTGCCTTTTTATAGTAATTGGTGAGATTTTTCTCAGGGCGCCTGGGTGGGTCAGTTGTTAAGTGTTTGCCTTCGGCTCAGGTCATGATCCCAGTGTCCTGGGATTGAGCCCCCCCCCTTCTGACTCCCTGCTCTGCGGGAAGCCTGTTTCTCCCTCTCCCACTCCCCCTGCTTGTGTTCCCTCTCTCACTATCTCTGTCAAATAAAAAAATAAAATCTTAGAAAAAATTTTTTTCTCAAGCACACATTCACATCCTAAGAATATTAATACTATTTAAAAATAATAAAACTGTTATTGTATTAATATGAACTATAACTAATATTTTCTTTAAAAAAAAGATTTTATTTATTTATTTGACAGAAAGAAAGAGAGACAGACAGAGAGAGAGGAGGAAGCAGGCTCTCCCCCTATGCGGCCTCCATCCCAGGACCCTGAGATCATGACCTGAACTGAAGGTAGAGGCTTTAACCCACTGAGCCACCCAGGCTCCCTATAACTAATATTTTTAAAGATATTCACTCTGGACCTGACTGACTGGGCAGCCTAGGAACTCTGTTTGTTTTCCCCTCTCCTTTTCACATCCTCTGTTGCATTCTTAGTACTGTGGTTAGGGCCCTTTAGGGTGAGGCAAGGAGAAAGGAGACTGGAAAATCTTCCAAGGGAGAAGGATCTTCCTGATGTGAGTCTGTCCCTTTACAGTGATTCCTAAGCACTACAGACAATTTCTCTCTTTTGAGATTTTTTTCATGAGTCGGGACCAGTCCTATGTCTGTGACTCCATGATATTTATAACCCAGGGTATAGCTGTTGAGGTCACTAGAGGATTTTCTGAGTTGTTCTCACTTGTTTTGCTTGGCGGAAAGGATGCATCACTCCCTTGCCCTCTATGCAGAGCAAAGGAGAAGCATACATCACTTCTGCAGCTCCCCCCAAAAAACCTCTCAGTTCTGGCCTATTAGTGGATTCCTAGTTCATCTGTGGACCATGGGCTAAAAATGGTAGAATTTGCTTAGCGGCCCCTCCTCTTCTAGTCCTATATAGATTTCCTGTTACCTATCTTCAGGTTGGGGGGATTACTCAATTCCTGTTGTTCTCAGTTCGAGTGTCTGATAGAGTCACTCACACTTTAATACCGGATTACACTGTTATTCTAGATTCTCTAAAGTTTTGCAGGATACAGTTCACTGAGTTCTTGGAATCCAAATTGCTCTAAGTAGTCATTTCCATCTGTTCTCTGTGATCTTCCCTCTGTAATTCCTACATGTTTTTGGAACCTAGTACACTTTTGATCTAATAGTATCTAAAACATGTCTCCTTTTCATAAGGTCCTAAAAATCAAATATGGTGAAGGGCACCTGAGTGGCTCAGATGGTTAAGTGACAGTCTCTTGATTTCAGCTCAGGTCATGATCTCAGGATCCTGGGTCACGCTGCATGTGGAAGTCTGCTTGGGATTCTCTCTCTCCCTCTCTCTCTGCCCCTCCCCCCCGGCTCATGCATGCTCTCAATAAATGAATAAAAAATAATAAAAATAAATAAAAGCATATATGATGTATTTCTTTTTTTAAAAAGTGTTTTTTTTTGTTTTTTTGTTTTTTTTTTTTTAATTTGACAGCGAGAAATACAGCTAGAGAGGGAACACAAGCAGGGGGAGTGAGAAAGGGAGAGGCAGGCTTCCCGCCGAGCAGGGAGTCCAATGTGGGGCTCGATCCCAGGTCTCCAGGATCATGACCTGAGCTGAAGGCAGTCGCTTAACCAACTGAGCCACTCAGGTGCCCCTGTATTGCTTTTTATCTTTCATAAAGGTCTGGCTTTAACATTTCAATTTTGTCTTAACAAAAACCTGTTTCCTCCACCAAATTAGTCTATCTGCTTTTTTCCCTTTTCTTTTTAAATCTTGCGCTGCTGCTTCTTTAATAGTAAAAAATAAAGCATGCTTTTTAGGACACTCTGTTTTTTCCTTGATATCTTTTAATAGAACATTTTAGCATTTGGACTGCCATCATTTTATTTAAATGCTTTTTTCTAGGTCAAACTAAAAAAGTGGGATATTTTCTTTATATCAAGGGTGTGCTGTTCTTTCCTATTTGTTCAATGATAAGGTTTATCTGCTCTTGCTTTTTCATGCACAAATTCCAAAAGCACATAGGTCATGGGACTGAAACAGTATTATTTCCCTATAATCAAATTTTTCCCTCAGCTGTGCTTGATTAAATAAATGTTTGTTTGGTAGGTTAGGTCAAGTTCAGCAACAGAGCCCCACAACATTCCTGCTTATTAAGAATTATGATGTGCGGGACACCTGGGTGGCTCCGACAGTTAAGTGTCTGCCTTCGGTTCAGGTCATGATCCCAGGGTCCTAGGATCAAACTCCATATGGCACCTGGCTTCCTGCTCAGCAGAGACCCTGCTTCTCCCTCTCTCTCTGCCTGCTGCTCCCCTTGCTTGTGCTTTCTCTCTCTCTGTCAAATAAATTAAAAAACAAAATTAAAAAAAAAGAATTGTGATGTGCATTTAGTTAACACTAGTAAAAAAGTCAACTGTACAACTATATAAAATTATATCTCCATGAATATGGCCTCAATAAACAGCTATCATCCATAAGGTTCAAAACTCCACATAAGTCACAATTCTAAGTCATTAACACCTAAAGATGATGCTGGAAAGTTGGTGAATATGGGAGCATAACTTCTGGATCTCCTTGAACTCCCATTCAAAATCAATGAAAGCCACTAGATGGTAAACCCAGAGGATAAGTAATCCTGAACATCAAAATTCAAACCAGTGAATGACTGACAACCAGGAGAGCTGCATATTACTGGCATCTATATGGGAGAAAGCAGAGGAAAGTATTAAGGCAGCTATAACAAAGCAGACAACAGGCGAACACTAAATAAGCTTAAAGGGTATAAGGGAGAAATGTAGGAAATTGGCCTCGCTGGTGAATACAAAGGATCCACAGTAGTGCCTAGGTGGTGTAAAGACTCTAAACTCTCATAATTGACTGGCCAGACTGACTCTCCACTTTGAGGAGACACTGTGGGAGAGTGGAATTAAAATTAAGCAAGACAAGGGTGAAAAAAAATTAAGCAAAACTATACAATGGCTATATGATCTTACACTATAAATAAAAATGAACATAAAAACTGGAGAATCCTATAAAATGATGCATAACTGGTTGTAGTAATAGTGATTGGTAGTGATACTATTGGTACCATTATCTTGAAATCAGTGTATGAGGAGAAATTTTGGGGAAAGCAAATTAGGAATTACGGAATGTTCTTTTTCTATTATCCCTGTGTCCCGGATAACCAGGATCTTTGTTTTGGAAGAAAAGAAAAAAGAAATTTAATGTATAGGAAATTTAGCAAAAATCCATGTTGAATTGAAATTGGAATTATTAGTTTAAGTTCATATATTTCCTAGCTCTGCCTACTCCAGAAGCGTGGAAACAATGACCAAACCAGTAACGTGAGCATCGCAAGTGCTTAGACTTCGACTATAAGTATAATTTCTTATTAAAAGAACAGGATTTCGTGACAAAATTGCTGATTACAGTTCTGGCATGGAATATGTATCTAAACCAATGTTAATCTTGCCAGATTAAGTAGAAAAGAAACTATCAAAGACCATTAAAGTCATATCAAAAGTCTTCTGAAGCTAACGTGAAGATATTATCATTAGCCAAAAATGGGAGGGATATTTTGAGCTTCAATAAGAATAAAAATTGCAATAGACTTAAACTCAGTCAATATATTTAAATCCATGAGTTTATGATACAAGAGTGGTAAGTAACTCATTCGTTACCTGGAAATCTGCATCAACAAAAGGATAAAGTACTTCATGTATCTAATATGAACTTTATCACTTGTTAACCAAATTGTAGATGCAGAGAAGCATCTCCTTATAAAATTATTCTGGATAATAAACATAAACAAAATGATAAGAGTTCACCATTTTCCAGCACAAAGGAATTAATGGATCTAGGCATTGAGCATTGTCCTTGACTTGCCTGTATCTAAAAGGAGAGAAAAACACTAACTCTGCATTTCCCATTGGATCCAACACTACCTGCAGTGTCTGCTTGGGTATCTGAACTTAGCTGCCAACAGGAAATGAACCGAGAGGGCAAACGGACATGCTGAACTGCATGACAAATATGCAATCAACAAAATCTAGGTGGTAGGCAATTCCGTGCTCAAAATCCTTAGGTCTTAAGCAGATACACGGTGTGAAAAAGAAAATAATGAAGAATCTGAGATCGGTAGAGTTAAAAGATCTATTAAGCTTAAACAAGGGGCAAGACTATATTATTAATACTCAGCGATGCATACTTGAGCAATATAATTTTAAATAAATACATGAAAAGAATTACCATAAACCTGATAGTTGTTAACTTTTGATATGGACAGGAGTCTGTGATTAAGATGGGGCATGGTGAGGACTTCTAGGTGGCTAACAAAGTTCTATCAACTTTGCCAAGGCTAGACTGGGAATTTGTTGTAGAATAATTCATTTAGCTATCCATATGTTTTGTATTAATTTTTATAACTGTGTTTTCTTAAACCAAATCTAAACCAAACAAAAATATACAATCAAGAGCTTTGAGTATAAGAGAAATCTTAATCTTCATGATATATTTTGATACCTAAATTACAGGTTTTGTTTCCCTCTTAATGTTTCTAGTTGATGCACAAGAACTTTAAGGTCTAAGATTTTTTTTTAAAGCCTTTATTTTTAAAGATAGAACCAATTGAAAGATAAACAAATGGGGAAGGCAAGCAAATAGTCAGATGGTGAATATATATATACACACATATATGATCTTAAAAGTGAAGAAACTGGCTCTAGATGGGTGACCAGACAAATTTATTAATACTTCATCCTGAATGGACAGTTAGACCCAGTCTCTGGATTCCACAGAAGTAAAACAGGCTACTATGAATTTATGACTTGCAGAAACAGTAAATATAAACATTCAGAGAAGAGGCTTGCTTTGCGAAGAAAGGAAGGAAAGGTTGGATTAACATGTCCTTTTCAAATCTCACCATTGAGGGAGATAGGTGCAAGGTTTAAGAAAAGAGGACATGAGAATTACTCTAGTAGAGATTCCCCATTACAAAAATAGGGGCCCAGAAGAAGGGATATTGCTTGGAAGAGCCACAGTATTCTTTTATGTATAAGGTGCAGTTTATTCAACCATCTCACTGTCCCCTTTGTTACACATTAAGTTATTTCCTGTTTTTCACACAATAAATAGCATTTTAAACACAACCCATATCCATACATGCTAGTGTGTCTCTCTGATAGATTTACTCCTTTAGAGAGGGTACTGTCAATAAAACTGAATGGGGGACTGTTACAAATTTAAGATCTCACACTGAGAAGCATTCCATTTCAGATTCATTCTTGCCTAGCAAGGAGTCATGTGTAAAATAATCTCAAACAACACATTATGGAAATCAGAGCAACTTGTATATTTGAGAGAGATTTTATTTTTCTCACATAGCATGTACTTAGGAGTACATTAAACAGCACACACGCCAGAGTGAAGAACTGAGATTAGATTTCTCATTTATCATGGTACACAGACTTCATCCTGCAAGCTCACGATCAGTTCAGTTGACCAAAGCGCTCCACTTGATTAGCTTCCCACCCCAGCATCTCATCCTCTGATGGGTTTTTATTACTTTTATATTCCAGCAACATATAGCACAAACATTCTCTAGCATACTTCTTTTTCTTTTATAAGTACAAGTCTTGGTTGATGAAAAATAAATGAGTATAAAAAAGTCTTCTTTTTTAAAAGATTATATATTTATTTGAAAGAGAGAGAGAGAAGAATAGTGGGAGGGGCAGAGGGAGAGAATCTTCAACCAGACTCCCCACTAAGCAGGGATTCCGATGTGGGTCTCCATTCCAGGACCCTGCAATCATGACCTGAGCCAAAATCAAGAGTTGGACGCCCAATTGACTGAACCGCTCAGGTCGTCTTCTTCTTTTTTTATATCTATTTATTCAGTCATCTAACATTTCTAGCAGAAAGAAAACCAAAGTGATCCACATGAGGTAAAAAAATGAATCGGGTTGTAAATAACCACAATTTTCAGTGTGCCAGTTTCCCTGTTGGTGGCTCTGTGGTAATGCCTGACAACAATCAGATGGATCTTAAAAGTTGCTGTTTTAGTTTTTTTATTTGTTTGTTTGTTTGTTTGTTTGTTTAAGATTTTATTTATTTGACAGAGAGAAACACAGCTAGAGAGGGAACGCAAACAGGGGGAGTGAGAGGGAGAAGCAGGCTTCCCGCCAAGCAGGGCACCCTATGCGGGGCTTGATCCCGGGTCTCCGGGATCATGACCTGAGCCAGGCAGTTGCTTAACCAACTGAGCCACCCAGGCACCACCTAGTTTTGTTTTTGAATACTAATCCTTATAATCTATTCTGATTCAGTTTAAGTAATCATTTCGAGATTAGCGGAACTCTAGAAGATGGGGGAGTTTCACTATAATTTGGGAATTACTCTAGGTTAGCTATATGAGAGATGAAATAATCTCCAAGAGTTTAGTTTACTTTGAATACTAATGTTCTTTCAAGGCAGAAAAACTTCAAGGTCCACATGGATTTTCTTGAGTCACTCACAGCTGGTGTTGGGTAACACCTCTGTTACCAGGAATGTGATACAGAATTCACACTGCACATCTGGTTCTAATTACAAGAGACTTTTATTTTAAAACATATGTCAATACTCTATTCTTGAGGCAATCTACCTCCTATTGATTATATTTTGTTCGTGGGTGAGAATTTAAAGTTCCTCATGAATTTCCTGGCAAGGTAGTAACTTGAGAATAAGTATTTGGATTACTTCTGCCACTTACTTCTTAACTCTCTGAGCATTGGTATTCTGGTCCTTGACAATTTTGTCCTCAAATCTATTTTTCACAATTCCCTTACTTGATTTCCTAATGCAAGATCTAAGTCAAAGGCTCTATTAATTTCTGCAAGCTGTGTTTCTCAGGCTCGGTGTCAGCTGTTTTCTAGGTAGGGTCTGCCCATGGAAGAAACAAGCAGTGGGAGATTAGAGGGCTCCAGCACAGGAGAAGTCGGGCATTTCTTCCCCTCATTCTTCGTCTAAGCCTGCATTTCCTGCAGGCACTGACAGGCATGCTGAAGTCTGAGCTCCTGTCATGCTGCTTGGATTCTTCTAATGCCACACTGTAGCAAATGAACTTTACCCATAATGCAAGGAAGCCCAAGGGTGTGTGCATTGTTCTGGAAACCACTTTTTAAGAAGATACAGGCAACACAATGGATTAGGAAACTAAGCATCCATGCGTGGAAGATTATCTCTATCCATTCACTCAGTTTTATTTATTTAGGAAATATTCACTGAGCACGTAACATGTACCAAATTACGCCTAGGTGTTGTAATGACAACCATGAACAAACAAACAAAAAACCCTTGTCTCTTAAGTTTGCACTTTTTTGGAAGAAGGCAAAAAATAAACTAGCTAACTAACTAAAGAAATTATATAAAATATTGAAATGTGCTAAGTTTTATTGAGAAAAATGAGGCAAAGGGTACAGAGAGTCTTATGGAAGTTGCAATGTTAAATAGGCTGGGTAAGTGAAGCCTTTCCAGAAAGATGACATTTGAAAAATACTTAAAGCAGATGAGGGGTGAGCCATGCAAATGGCAGGGCCACATATACAGGGACCTGGAGTGGAAGAGGGCCTGGCGTATGTGAGGAACAGCTTGAGGCGGTGTGGTTATTGTGGACTGCGCAGGGGACAGTGTGGTAGGTAGGATGTGAGGTCAGGGTGACAATCCAAGACAGGGGGCTTGTAGGGCCTTTTAGGCCATTTGTAAGGGCTTTAGTTTTTACTCTGATGAGCTGAGAAGTCATTGCAAGAGGAACATGGTATAAGTTGCATTTTAAAGGCATCATTCTGCTTGCCACATTGAAGATAAACAAATGAAGTCTGCTGTAAATGGGAGTGGGAAATAAGTTGTAATTAGAGTGAATGGATGGTCAAGAGGTGTGCCCTTTTTGTGTTTATATTGGGAGTGATAACAACACGTTTGATGAATGTGCAGTTGGGGATGTTTTACAGAGAGAGAAGAAATTGATGGTCCTGATGAGAAGAAGGAAAAATTTTAAACCAATGTCTTTGAATGGAAAGATTAAACCAGGACAATATAATAGCTTTGCCCTTAGATAGGCTCACATACAATTTATCTCCAGAAGCAGAGGAGAAGATAAAAGGAAGGAATCTGTTTCAGATGCTATGAAGGTAAATGAAAGAGGTGAGGGAAATTTGTGGAATTTCTTATCTTACTTTTTTAATTTTCTCTGTAAAATAATAGCACAAGTTGAAAGTGAGAGTGATTGAAGATTTGAAGAGAAAGGAGAAAGATTGAAATAGTTTTGGAGTAAATAGAAGACTAAATGGACCAGGGAAATGTATAGTATGGTGACTGAGAAACCAAAGGCATGCTGAGGAAATTGGTTAGGTATTTTCAATGAGATCAGTACGTATGTGTGCTTTTTCTCAGGTAGGTTGAATTGCACCAGTGTTTAACCGGGGCTGGGGTTTTGCCAGGGTTTTGAAAGAGCAAGAATATTGTATGGCACATGTGGTTATATCCAAAATAACTAATATAATGATACAGTGGATTTTAGTCTGGACAAGGTGAGAAGTTGCAGCATTTGGAGGGAACAGGGAGGAGTTCATAGTACTAATGGTGTGTCAGTTTCAGTGGGCTCAAAGGATTGTTGGAGTCAAAAGACTACTGGAATGAATTGGAAGATACATGGTAAAGGTGAAAAGATGGCTATTTATCACAAAAATAATGAATACCACATGGACATGACTTAGAATGTGTTCATATAAATGAGTTGTTAAGGCAAAATAGAAATCAAAGCCTTTGGTGTAGAAATTAGAAAGATTAATTATATGGATACTGAAATCAGTTAAGAGTTAATTGAAGAACAGAGTAGGGAGGAGGATATAAATCTAGGGTTTCTTTGAGAAATCAAAATGAATGATTCTAAGAAATAGATGATGAACATAATAGTGGCATAGGCTGAATTTAATGAAGAAAATTGGGAATTACCAAGGAAGAGAGGAGGAGAATATTCTAGAATTGATAATGAAGGTAGTGAGGAAGCATACCCTAATTCCAAGTTCAGAAGCATAAAGATTGCATAGGATGGAGACAGTTTCTTGTTTTAGCTGTCATACCTGTGACTCTGGCCTTCTCAGTCTCTCCCAGACAAAAATGCCACATCTCACATTTGTTGATTTACTGCTGAGTTGTTGGTTTGCTCATTTTCATCTTCCCTTCCTTTTGAAACTGGAGAAATGCATAAAGACATAAAGTTCTAGAAGATCAAGTCTAGACCTCCAGAGACAATGAAACTAACCCCACACAAATAAGAGTTCAAGATACGGTTCCTAATTTAAAAAGAAAGAACTCAGATTGAAAATTTAAAAGATCTAAGAAAGTTATTTAAATGTAACCAAGAGAACTTCACTCTTACGTTCCTTTGGAATTTTCAAGCTACAACAACAGAGCAAGAAATCTCTAATAATACAAGAAACAAATATTCAGTTTACAAACAAAAGAACAAAAACTATGTTGTCTTAGAAGAGCCAGAAGAAAATGGACCAACAGAGCTTCAGAACTCTGAAAGAAGATTATTATCAAGAGTCTCAAGATCAGACAAGTTTACACCTTTAAAGCTAACAAATTCTTGGATATTCAAGGAGTGAGATAGTATAATATTGCTCTGGTATAAGTCACCATTGAATAAACAGTTAAAAAATAAATGAAGAAAACCATCAAAAGGAGGAAGCATAAAGAAATTGTTATTTAAATAACTGGTTAAAAATTGAAATTAGTAAATATCATGGATAAATAAATTTAAGGTAAAGTATTTTTCCATCAAATTATCTAAACTATTAAATTAGCATTTCAAGTAGACATTTAGCAATATGTATTCAAAATGGTGAAAAATATCACCAGAGTCTTCTCCTGAGGAAAATGTGCTGTTTTCTGTATTTGTGGTTATATTATATTCAAGAATATGTATTATATTTTTAAGGGTTTTTTTCTACGATTTTATTTATTTATTTGTCATGGTAGGGAAAGAGAGAGAAGGAAGAGTTAGAGAGAGGGAGAAAGAACAAGCAAGGGGAGCACCATGCAGAGGGAGCCCACTGAGCAAGGAGCCTGATGTGGAAGTCGATCCCAGAACCCTGGGATCATGACCTGAGCCGAAGGCAGATGCTTAATGACTGAGCCACCCAGGAGTCCCTATAAATATTATATTTTTTAGTTATTTCTGATTATGTTCTTTAATGCCTTCTTTTTAAAAAATTCATTAATTTCTCAGATTACAGTTGGCAGATATATTCAAGTGTAGTATGTAGTGTAAGTAGATCATATTTGATATTACCATGGTTTTAAACGGGTTCCTATTTTTCCTATATAAAAGATACATAACATGTATTGTCCCCAGATCCACATTTTCACCAACAAAAAGTGTAGAAAAACTATTTAAACAATTTAATTTCCAAAATGTAAATTTTATTTATTGTTTTCTTAAAACACAAATGATTTGATTATCATGGCATAATAATACTTACAAAAGAATGGCATTATTAGCAGTGGCAGAATTAAAAAAGATTCAGTCCTGCAAAGAATTGTAACTAAAGAATTTATTAAGGGTGGGTCCTAGAAGTGAAAATGCCAACAAACAAATAATAAGCAACATGACAGCAACAAAATCAAATAAGGTATAAGTATGTATAAAATAAATATTCCATTATAAGAAAATATAAAAACACAAAGTGTTTGAAAAGAAAATACTGCCTGATATAGTTAAATAAAAATTTAAAATGTATGTAGACATAATAGATTAGAAGAAATATATATAATACATTAGACATATCTAGACAAAATGAATGGGAGAAATATACATGATTTATAAGATATACATCTCTAGTAAATAGTAATCATTAAAATATGGTTAACCCAAAGGAAAAACTTTTAAAGAATGTGAACATGTCACTAAAATATGAATATGTATTCAACAAAACTAGTAATTAGGGACACAAACTGAAATAGCAGTTTGCTGTCGTATGGGAGAAAATTACATGGCTGAAAGCATCCAACACTTTGGAAGGAGTGGTAATGGGCACCATACTGCTTTCTGGATTGAGAACTACAAAAGGACATTTGGGAAGCGGGTAGGAATCTCGTGCTATTATTTGAGTGCAAAATATCATATGTATTTCCATTAATCAATTCCACCTTTTGGAAATACAGATGATAGATATAAAAGCATAATAATGTAAAGATTGGTGCATAAAAATTTATAACATTAAAAAACATATTAAATTTTGAGGAACTGAATTATTCTCATGTTATAGAATATTTTATAGATACTAAGATTATGAGGTGAACTAATTTATACTGGGTATAAATGAGCAGCTTTGACATACTGTTAAATGGGTGCCTGGGTGGCCCAGTGGGTTAAAGCCTCTGCCTTCAGCTAAGGTCATGATCTCAGGGTCCTGGGATCAAGGCCCGCATCGGGCCCTCTGCTCAGCAGGGAGCCTGCTTCCCTCTCTCTCTCTCTGCCTGCCTCTCTGCCTACTTGTGATCTCTCTCTGTCAAATAAATAAATAAAATCTTTAAAAAAAAATCTTAAAACAGTGTTTCACCTTGCTAAAAAGAGAGAAAAAAAGTATATATATATTTTAATTGTATGAGCACATTGTCTAATGCAGAAAGATTCAAAACAAATATAAATTTGATCACTTTAAACAAATGAATTTGATGCAAGGAAAAATATTACTTTTTTCTTTACATCAGTCAGTACTTTTGAGTAATTATATGGAGCATTTCTTAGTTTATAATTAATCTTTATTAAGTGTAAAATGTATCTCTGGCAGAATTTAAAAGATGCTTATTTACTTTAGGGATGATATTAACTGCAAAAAACCTTCCCACAAACAAAACTATGCATATTGAAATTAGTAGCTAGGAAAAATTTTATCTGACAAAAGTTAAATAAAGGTGTAGCATTATTAATAAAAGAAAAATTGACATTCAAGGGAAATAATTTTAGTGGAGCAGAACATTTTATTATAAAAAGCCATCAGCATTCATGGGACTTTGTTTTAAAAAAGAAAACCTTAAATAAACTGTTAGAAATGGAATAATTTATTGATATAAAATGATACAAGTGTATTGGTTTAAGAGAATAATCTGTATCAATAAAATGAAAAATAAAAATATAGAGAAATTAGTTAACATTGCATTATGCAGAAAAAAGTCCTGTTTTAAGGGGCCATATAAATTCATATTGATTTCTCATGCACAAAATGTTGAGGAAACGCCAATAAATCAAAAAGACTATAATTTTAGATGTTATATTCTTCAACACAAAGTCCACATAACAGATAAATTAATTATAACTGTTTAGTAACATCAGAAATACCACAAAGCACAGCTAACAGGATGAATCTAAAGTTGTAGGCAGGTGTTAATTAGGATAATATTTTTCATTATATTTAAAAATCATATTATTCTAGAAAGAATGAATGAAACAAACAAAGAGGAAGTCAAACTAAGGTAATGATTGATAGCTTCTGCTGTCAGAGACCCTGGATTTTAATATTGTCGCTGGCCCTACCTGGGTAAATTATTGATTTTCACAAAGCCTTATTTTCCTCAGATATGTGATTTATTTGCATTAACCATTTTGAACTTAAATTTTCCATAAATGAAGATATTTCCAGCTTCATGTGATTTTTATGATTCAGTGTATTAATCCTTATCCCCCTATCTTCAATAAATGTTAGTTATCTCTTACTAACAGTAATGGCATTATTACAAAGCAAGATATTTTCAGATAATTTTCAAATTATAGCTTCTTGATTATTTGCTAACTCTGCCTAAAAATGACATTAGCTTTGCTCACAAAGTTAGGGCTGCCAAAGAGCATCTGTATATATACTAAAGCACAAAATTTGTGATCAAGACCGGCAAAAAGCTGGCCTCAGGTCAAAGCACTGATACCTCCTTGCTAAGTGAATTGAGTTACTCATCTATAACATATTAGTAATAACCTCTTTGACATGGTTATTATAGACCATTAAGAGTTTGTGTTAAATAATTTTCTACATCGCAGATACACTTTGCATATTACAGCTATTAGTTTATGCCAATGTGTGAGGTAGAGAGTTTGCTAGCATCTTCTTTCCGTGCCAATCACTCCTCCATTGGAGAATGGGGCATACTACCCAGGAAAAAAGCATCATTCTCTAAAGTGGAATCTGGATATGCATGAGGATCTATTTTGGTTTATGCTGACATCTTATGAGACACAAATGTTTGAGCTAAGACAATCTTTTAAATGAAGAAATGTTGGAAGAGAGACTACGAGTTTGAAGATATTTATTTCTGTGGAGAAATAAAGAAAATCTCCAAACTAGTGAGACCTGACAAAAGTCCTGTGATATGATACCAAAGGTGGGAAAGCTGCCTCATTCAAAGACATAAATCAAATACCAAACCATGTCCTTATTTTACACGTGAAGCTGACAGACCATAGTGAGCAATTATTACAATGATAACATGAACTACCATCATGAAAAACAACTATAAACATTAAAAAGGGAGAATACTTCTAAGTTCACGAATAATAATCTGAGGTATATTCATGATTTCACAGGTGTCTTTGTTTATCCATTCACGAAGCCAGTAAATAGTTCCTGCCTTCCTGAAGCAAACAGGGAGGTTTGGCAGGACTGGTAAATCAGTCAAGTAACTAAACTACGGCAGTGGGACACAGCATGGTGGATGTAGGGACAAAAACTTTACCCAGAGAAGGAAATATTCTTTGGTCAGAAAAAGATGAAATACAGCAAAATCATGCACTTTTCTTTTCGAAGGTACATAATCTGTTTTTGAAAGTATGAATGCAGGCACACAAAGCAACACACACACAAAGAGAACTGTGTATAAGGCATGGTGACATTACAATTCTTAAGTGATATAGAAATTTAAGAAAGGAAGATACCAATCAACACAGGAGTGTCTAAGAGTAATTCTATAGGTAGGTTACTAAATACTTTCACTATGATACGTGAAGAGAAAAATGGAGTTGATGAGTAGGGAAGGTAGAGAATGGCAAAGGTAAAGACTTGAACTCTTTTACTTTAATGGATTTAATGATTCTTAAAATTAACTTCAAGCTCTAATACTGCTTTCAAAACCATTGGAAACATCATTTTCACCCTGGAATGGATCCAGGTGAAGAAAACAGCAAATATAATACACAGCAACATGTCTTAGGTAGAGCAAATAAATAAAACTAATTTTCAGAGAGAAAATAGCTGGTTTTGTTAAATGCTGTATAATTTTAAACTTGCTGGCGAGAAGGACAAAAGCAGAGGAGAACCATATGGGGTGTGGAAAAGGAAGAAACTTTACATTGGAAAAAACTTGGTGATTCTGTTTCTATGCTTATGAATTTATCTGAGACAGGAAATAAAACCACACCAAATATTCCAAAACTCCAAGACCATCACATATGATTTTAACTCATCAGAAGTAAACTATTAAAATACTGATTGACAAAAAATTGAGAACAGAGTTTTGGTCTGTAAGAGATATTGTAGGAGAAAATATTGAATTTATATTAAGTATTAAATATTATTTAAAGTGTCAAAATAGCCTAACCTGCCCATTATGAAAACACAGTATAGTTTATACATATGGTGACAGATGTCAAGTAAATCTATTGTAGTGACTTTTTCACAATATATACTAATATCAAATCATTATGGTTTATACCTGAAGCTAATATATTGCTGCCTATCAATTATACCTCAATAAAAAAAAATAAATGTAGTTTAAATACATGTCTGTTTTCAATGAGTCTCCTACATGAAAAGTTGGCTTCAGGTTAAGAGTTCTTTCCCTGACATTGAAGTTCTTTTTAAATTTGGCAAGTACTTACTGCTTTCCTAAGTCGGTCAAATTTAGTAAATAAAAATGCAGAGCTTTCCGTTACATTTTAATTTCAAATAAACAATATATAACCTTTTAGTAGTATTTTTGGTTTATTGGTAATTCAAGTTTAAATGCATTAACCGCATTCCATAAATGCTAAAGTTTACACAACATCACGTAGAATGCCTACCATGTGAAAAATAATTTTTGGAGAGTATGATGGAAAAATAAAATTTGTTAAAAAAAAAAAAAAGTGCCTTGCTCTGACCTTCCTGACTCAGATCCCGAGACAAGGATTAGATAACAGGTAGGCTGTGTGGAGGTGATCCTGGGAATCATTGATCAGAGACTCAGGAAGATATAAAGTCTTCAGTTAATTGAGGTCAACATCATAGTGAATAATCTTACAAGGGATAGCTATTCAGCAGGGAAGGCCCTCAGAAGTTTGGAGATAGGAAAATATACTCAGGGGGACACCAACTGTAGACTACATGCCTATGGACTTGGAACCCAAGGTTGGTCATCTGAACTAAGCGTGAATCATCACTTTAAAGTCCCTGGCATGCTTCCATTTCCATCATAACAAAATATCATCCAAATTCCTCACTATCGCCTAATGGCTTTATCTAGTTCCACCATTTAATTACGTTCCTAATTTCAAATTGACTCTTCAAGCCATTTAAATAATATTTTATCTCTTCAACCAAATCAACCTAGGAGATAAATTAAACAGATACTTTTGTCTTTTTGCTTTTTTCCTTTAACTTACCTAGGGTGTCTTTTTCTCTTCAATTTTACATGAATTCTTTCTTCAAATCCCATCCCTTCCATGGAAGTATTTCTTAGATCTTATGCGTGACATGAAACATGATGGAAACAAGAGGAGTGAAAAATAGATATAATCTCTTTCTGCTGCTCTCCTTTAGGGTCTATAATCCAAAATAATATCTCTAACCCAAGGTCATTAACTTAATTACATCTGCAAAAACCATGTCTCCACATTAGATAGCACTTTATTTTTTTTTAATTTTTAAAAAAGTTTTTATTTATTTATTTGAGAGAGAGAACACATGAGATGAAGGAGAGGGGGAAAGGGAGGGTCAGGGAGAGAAGCAGATTCCCCACTGAATGGGGAGCTAGATACAGGGCTCAGTCCTGGATCATGACCTGAGCTGAAGGCAGATGCTTACTCAACTGAGCCACAGAGGCCCCTCTAAAGAGCACTTCAGGTTCCAGGGATTAACATGTGATATCTTTGAGGGCCACTATTCAGCTTACTACAAATACTACCGGACCAATTGAGCATATGCCCTTCTCATAGATTTTTATTTTTATTATTTACACTTTCACACTGTATTACACCATTTCTTTTAAAATACTTATCTCCTGCAACAGGCACATAGTTGTCTCATGCACTGCATCTTCAAGAAAGATTCTGGTTCTCATTCCTAAATTGCTAGATGTACTACTTACTATGCTGGACACATGTAGACTCTCACCAACTATTGTTGAATTAATGAATTTGACCAATTCCACTTATTTCTGTCTCCCTTTCCTCTTACTCTGCTTCTTAGAGTTTAAAAACACTAATATAGCATTTTCCTTTCTCTGAAAAAAAGTAATTTTGCAATTTAATGAGTTATTTCTTTCAGTCCTAAAGATTAGTCTTAATATGCTATTTTATGGCATACAGTGTGGTGACTCATCAGGTGTTGGTCTATATTCTACCATGATAAAAGTGTTGCTTACTGCAGAGTGTTCTACAGTATGTTTTTCATGTTGTTATCAGTTGTTTATGTTGGCTATTGCAGCCAGTCCTTTAGGCCTGAAACAAGTTATAAAAATTAAAGCAAGTTATTAAATTTCCTGAGCTTCAGTTTCTCTCTATATTAAAGTACTTAATTATATCCCAAGGATATTTGAAGGATTATGATAAACTATGTGCTGTTAACTAATATATAGCATGTTTTTTTAAAGATTTTATTTATTTGACAGAGAGAAACACAGTGAGAGAGGGAACACAAGCAGGGGGAGTGAGAGAGGGAGAAGCAGGCTTCCCGCCGAGCAGGGAGCCCGATGTGGGACTCGATCCCAGTCTCTAGGATCATGACCTGAGCCGAAGGCAGTTGCTTAACCAACTGAGCCACCCAGGCAACCTACAACATTTTATTATACAAATAGAATTACTATAACTTTTGCTACTACTGTTTCTATCAATAATAATAGTAATAATAATAATAATACCATGTTTGATTCTATTCCCTTGCCTACCTAACAACTCTGAGTATTTTAATATTTTATATACAATGTAAATGGTAATTTATTCAGAAAAACTACACATTTGATTTTATTATCCTGCTTTATTATGACAACTTATCTTCATAAATATTCTCAGGGATTTGTTTTAAAGTTTTTGGGTTCTACCTGCAATGGTAAGGAAGAAGCAAGAGTATACATTTTTCTAACATTTTACTCCTTGTCAAAGTAGGAAAGACTATAGGGAATGAATAATATTTTCAAAGTTAGGTAGATGGGCTACATCATGGGAAAGTCTTCTTCCTCAAAAATATTTCTTTTTTCTTTTTCTTTCTTTTTTTTTTTTAAGATTTTTTATTTATTTGACAGACAGAAACACGGCTAGAGAGGGAACACAAGCAGCGGGAGTGAGAGAGGGAGAAGCAGGCTTCCCACAGAGCAGGGAGCCCAATATGGGGCTCCCTCCCGGGATTCTGGGATCATGACCTGAGCTGAAGGCAGATGCTTAACAACTGAGCCACCCAGCCCCCCCCCCCCCCGTTCAAAAATATTTCTTAAGAACTTTCACCAAGTGGGCGCCTGGGTGGCTCAGTAGGTTAAAACCTCTGCCTTCAGCTCAGGTTATGATCTCATGGTCCTCGGATCGAGGCCCGCATCAGGCTCTCTGCTCAGCAGGGACCCTGCTTCCTCCTCTCTCTCTGCCTGCCTCTTGGCCTGTGATCTCTCTCTCTCTGTCAAATAATATATATATATATATATATATATATATATATATATATATATATATATATATAAATCTTTCACCAAGTAGAATAGCAGTCCCCAGCTCTGACACACTAAGGGATAACCATTTTTCCCTCTGTAGCAAGGCCCTATTTAGATCCTTATCTATAGTGAAGCACAGTTCCTCTACCTACTGGAAATACATCAAATTAGAGATTAAGTTTAGTGAGCACTCTTCTTCTGAGAGACAAATTTCTATGGCCATCATGGCATTAATTCTACAGAGATCAGCCCAATATATAGCATGGATAGATACTACTCCCAAAATTTTATTGAAAAAATAAATTATCACTGTCTAGTAAAATTTCTGATTAAAAAAGGGAGGATATTTTGGAGAAGATTATTTAGAAATAGAAAAACTAGTCTGATAGTGATAATGGTAATATAGAAGAAAAAAGTCCCCTAAATAAATATCCTAGATTCAAGGTACACTGTGCTAGTTATTGAGCCAATCACGTATAGCACGAATAAATAGAAGAGTCAAGATTAAAGAAATATTCAGAAAAAAATTATGTGATAAGTATAAAACTTTTTTCTCTAATTTCATAAAAATTAGTATTATTAAAACAATAATCTAGAAATCTATAACCAGTAGCAGTCTTCCTACTCACTCTCTCAAGCTTATGGTCACCTAGTTCAACAACAAATTTCTAGTCCAGACCAGGTCCATTCCTCCATCTATGTCTTCCACTTAAACAATTGGGAGAAATGGATGTAGGAATATAGTAAAAATTGATATTCTTTCAGCTCATTTCCATTATGAAATGCCTATGTCATATCAGTTTTATCATCAATATTAAAAGAGAAAAATATCTTAAAATTAAACATAGAAATGGTCTGACAAATTATCAAAATTAAGTGCATTTAGCAGCATTGTTGGGTATAAGATTGATACATAAAGACCCATTATATTTCTATATATAGGCAAAAATATTATAAAAGTATGAAAAGATAGTATTCACTATAGTATAAAACACAAGTTTCTAGGATTAAATCTAATGAAAAATGTGCAAGACCTTGTTACTGAAAACTCATAAATGTGTATATACACATGTACATTTGAATTATAGATATTTGAAAGAAGACCTAAAAATGAGTTTGAATAAATAATACTACGAAGATGTCAGTTCTCCGCAAATTGATCTATACGTGTAACACTAAGTCATTAAAAATCCCAATGGTTGTGTGTGTATCTAAATCAAATCTTACTATAAAAATCACGAAATGCAAATGACCAAGAAAATTTAAAACCATCTTGAGAAGATCACCAAGACTTAAAGAAGCATACTTCTGTATATTTATCTATTAATTCACACCCACACACCCACATATATATAATACATATATATATTGTAAAATAGAGAAATTACACACTTATATATCTGGGTATACATATGAATAAATGGGCAGGTAAAAAGATGGATATAGAAATTAAGGTACTGAATTACAGCGAAACAGACTAGGAGTCCATGAGATGTTCCACACATGTATGATCCCGACTTATGAAAAAAGTGACACTATGCTACTACAGGGAAGAAAAAAGTCTTTTAAACCAAAGGTGTTAGGCTAATTGGATACCAAAATGGAGAATTAAAACAAAGACACTTCAACCTCTAGATATACTGTAAAGCCTGCTCCAGAAGGATTCCAGACCTAAATATGAAAGATAAAGTTATAAAGCTTTTAGAGAAAAATAAATATAGAACAACTTCTTCACTTTGGAGTATGCAAAGATTCCTAAATCTCTGTCCTTCGCACGCATACACACACACACACACACACACACACACACAATAAGTAACCATAAAGAAAAAAAATGAACTATATCACAATCCAGAATCTATGTCCTTCAAAAGACCTAATTAAAAGAATGAAAAAACTAGCTACAGAATGTACAGAGTAGGGAGAAAGCATTTGCAAGACCAAGACTCAACAAGATCCTTACATCCAGAATATATAAGTAAATACTAATAATTAATACTCTCATAAAGCAATAGAAAAAAAGGAAAAACAATTAAGCCAGGATTTTACAAAAGAAACATCTAAATACCTAGTATATCCTTGAAAAAAATGTGCTCAACTTTATTAATTAAGAGAAAAATACAAAATAAAAGCACAATGTGATACTGCTACATAGACACAAGATGGATACAATGGAAAATACAAAAACAAATAAATCCAGGGTAAGGATCTGGAGGAATCAGTACTGTAATACACAAGTGAATGTTTACTTTGATACCACCTCTCTATAAAACTCTTTGGCAGTATCTCTTAAAGCCAAATGTGGAGGTTCCTCAAAAAATTTAAAAAAAAGAGCTACCCTATGATCCAGCAATGGTACTAATGGATATTTACCCCATAGATACAGATGTAGTGAAAAGCAGGGCCATAGGCATCCCAATGGTCATAGCAGCAATGTCCACAATAGTCAAACTGTAGAAAGAGCCAAGATGCCCTTCAACAGAGAAATGGATAAAGAAGATGTGGTCCATGTACACAGTGGAATATTACACAGCCATCAGAAAGGATGAATACCCAACTTTTGCATCAACATGAATGGAACTGGAGGAAATTACACTGAGTAAAATAAGTCAAACAGAGAAAGTCAATTATCACATTGTTTCACTTATTTGTGGAACATAAGGAATAGCATGGAGGACATTAGGAGAAAGAAGGGAAAAATGAAGGGGGAGAAAATGGAGTGAGAAACAAACCATGAAAGACTATGAATTCTGGGAAACAAACTGAGGGTTTTAGAGGGGATGGGGGTGGGGAGATGGGTGAGCCTCGTGATGGGTGTTAAGGAGGGCATGTATTGCATGGAGCACTGGGGGATATACATAAACAATGAATCATGGAACTCTACATCAAAAATTGATGATATACTGTATTGTGACTAACATAACGCAATAAAAAAATCTGTCTGTATGTCTTATAATCCATCAAATACATTACCACTTATATATCCACTAGAAAGACAGATGGGTTGACCGATTACATATACAGAATTGTTCATTTCCCAAAGCTGAAGACACAAATTATGTATGAATCTCAAACATAATATTGGACTAAAGAAGCCAGACAGACAAAAGTTTGCATCATGTTATTTTATTTACATAAATTTCAAAATGGGTAAATAAATCTATGGTGTTATAAGTCAGGACAAATATTGTAGTGTGTAGATTAGTGACTGCAAAAAATGCAGAAAGCCATCTGGGATGCTTATTATGATCTATTTCTCTACAGTGTGCAAGTTAAACAGGAATATTCACTCTGAAAGGCATTGATCTATGTAAGTATGGTGTGTGTGTTTTCTGTACATTTGCTTCAATGAAAAATTCTTTTTAAATAATGGGTGATCTGTTTGTCCTTCTGTAGCAAAGTAAAACTTGAATTCTTAGTATATTAATTTATGTAGGTCAGAATTTCTGAATATATTTATGATTGTGATTACAGAGGAAACACATTAGCTAAAGTTGAGATGGAAACAAACTGACTCTAGTTGGCAGATTCACCTTTACGTATATTTCAGGAGGCGGTCTAGTGAGGTAAATATGATTTCGATCCATTTTAAAATAAACTGGATTGTAACCCTTTTACATAAAACCAAATGATAAAAAGAAGAAAGATTGATATTAATCACTTAATCTTCATGCATTTAAAATATTTTTGTGGCATTTAATTTCAATTAAGACTTAATTGCTTTGCATAATGATCTTTGGATATTTATTTTACTGGATTTCTCTGCAGCTTTATGTTACAGGACTCTTATTTTCTTCTGTTTTTTTTGATAATAAATACCCTTTTATTTTAAAGATTTTGTATACTTGCTCGACCAGAGAGAGCTAATAAGCAGGGAGAGCAGCAGAGTAAAAGAGAGAAGCAGGCTCTCTGCTGAGCAGGGAGCCCTGTGCAGGGTTGGATCCCAGGACCCTGGGATCATGACTTGAACCAAAGGCAGACACTTACCCAACTGAGCCACTCAGGCGCCCCTCTGACTAATACTCTTAATACTCTTCTTATTACTCTTTCTTCAGCCACATCTCAAGTACAGTATAGGTATTCCCAAGGGCTCTCTTCAGCCATTATTCTTTTTAGCTCTGTAAGTCTCCCTAGAGAATCTCATACACTACCATAACTTCATATTTACAGATGATGCAATAATTTGCATTGATCACTCTGAATACTTTTATACACTTGAGACTTGTTTTTGTGCTTGTCTATCAAACAACCTATTATGGCATTCTCTAAGCAACTAAATAGAACTTTTTCAATTAAAAATTATTTATTTTTTTAATTTTTATTAAGTTCAATTTGAAATTTTGAAATTTTTGAATTTCTTCTCTACCTGCTTATTTGTTAAAATCTTTTTGATGCTAAACTCTCCTTTGTCATCTTTATTAATTGCCAAATCATAATGATTCTAACTTTTCAATGTTTTCATATCAGTTTTCTTCTTTTATTCATTCCCAGATCTACTGACCTAGTTAGGACCTCACTACCCAAATTCAGTTCACATCACCAGACATCCATTAGTTATTTGCCATGAGTAGGAGCTGTGGCTATTAAGAGGAACTGGACATTTTTATACTTTGGTTTGGCATAGGCTTGTGGGAAAGCAGGAGTAATTATACAGTATTTTAACTATAATTCAGAATAGGTACCAGGTGAGAACAAACCAGGGCATGTCAACTTTGTAATACAGGGATTTCCTCAACCTTAACACCAATACCACTTTCAGTCAGAGAATTCTTTCTCATGGGGCTCTGTTCTATATATTTTAATACATTTTGCAGTCTCTCAGGCCCCTATCCATTCAATTCCAGTAGCATCTCATCCCCAGTTGTGTCAATCAAAGATGCCGCCAGACATTACCACATGTCCTCCCAGGGTGGTGGGACAGTGTGGGGGAGGGCAAAATTGTCCCCAGTTGAAAATCACTACTACAATGTGTTTTCTCCTGTAAGCTTTATGCCTTCCTGTACCGATTATTTTCTTAATATACTTAAAATATTTATAACCCCTCTCTGATACTCACTAAAAATGATCCATTACTTAATGAAGAAAAATCAAACCTCTGAGGGTGACATTTAAGCCATCATTTGGACCCCAATATAATATTCTAATCTAAACATCAAATACATCTTTTTCTGTAATCAAATATGGTATTGATCATAGGTGCTTATTGTTTCTAAACCTGTCCCGAACTCTTCACGTTACCCATCCTTTAGAATTTTACCTACTGAGGTGACCTTAGTCATTTTAACTTTCAAACGTTCATTTATTTACCTTTGTTATAGGAATCATAGTGATTATTTTCTAAAGGATTGTGAAGATCAAATTAAATAATTCAAGTAAAGATGGTGACAAATATTGAAAAAGTATAGATAATGTTCTGTTCAAGATAAGTCATTCACATGTTCAGGAAACTCAGCTGGGACTCAAAGCCATTATATCAGTTCTTCAACATGTGGGGTTTCCCAATAGTATGATCGCTGGGTTCTAAGAATGAACATTTCAAGAAAATCAGGAAAGAGTTGTAGTGCTTATTATGATTTAGCCTTGTAGGTCACATAGCTTCACTTTTGATCTAGTAACCATTCTATCTAGGTTCCAAGGAAGGGAAACACGAATTTCCCTTTCTGATAGGAGGAATGTTAAGTCACCTTGTGAAAAGAGAAAGTGGAATGGGAAGTATTATTGTAGCCAGTTTGGGGGCACACAAGAAAGACTGTGGAAATATGGGTGAGAAGAATTGAATTCAACAATTTTCATTAAGGTCTTGTCACATACTAGATATCTTTTTAAGCAAGTGATACAGAAGTAGACAAAAGAGTCATAAATCACTTTCCAGCCTTGTAAGTTTTACATTCTAGTGAAATGAATGAGAAGAAGAGTGATAAGGGATGGAGTTAAAAGAGTAGACAGAGCCTTGTAGGATGTGCTGAAAATTCCAAGTTTTGTTTCTAAGTAAGATGTTTCCAAGCTTTCAAGCAGGGCAATGATATGATCTTATTTATATTTTCAAAATATCACACTGCCTGCTTTGTGGGGAAGAAGCAGAAATGTTTGTGTAGTAGATGTTGGGAAGGAAGAGAAATACCAAGAGCAGTTGGAAGAAGAATGCAACATTCTAGGCAAAGGTGATGGGGTGGCTTGGATGAGAGTGGTAGTAATGGCTATGGCAAAAAGATTCAAGATATATTTTAATGATAGAGGCAAATTTTAGGAATCACAGTCTACTATGTGAGTAAGAGAATAATTAGGAGTTATTTCTAGCTACTATTCTAGTTGAAGAAAGCAGACAATGAAAACATTGAATAGAACATTTAGTATTAAGTTGCTTCTGGGTTTAACAAATTCATATATAGTTACTAGGGAAGGGCTCACTGAGAAGATGATTGGAATAAAGATCAAAAGGAGATGTAGGGGTGAGTAATGTTGTTATAGGGAAGAACATCTATCAGAGAGAGGACATAGCAACTGAAAATGCTCTTAGAGGCAGAAAAATGTGTGTGTTCCAGGAACAGTAAGAATGGCAAGATCAAGTGGTAAAGGATATATGTGGCAAAAGGGGGCCACCGTATATAGCTTTATATCATGCAGGGGGACATTGAGATCCGTATAAGTAAGGACTTTTATCTTTTAGTCTCAATGAGATAGGATGTTTTGAATAGGGAGGTAACAATAACTAATTTATATTTTAACAAGATCACTAATTTTTCTGCAATGAGGATTAAATGAAGTGGAGAAAGGTGGTTATCAGAGATTAGTTAGGAGGCTATTGCTCTATTTCAGATTTTTTTTATGGTTTATTTATTTATTTGTGAGAGAGAGCACAAGTGGAGAGGGAGGGGCAGGTGAGAGGAAAAGAGAGAATCTCAAGCAGACTCCGCATTGAGTGTGGAGCCCAACACGGGGCTCCATCTCAAAACTCTGAGATTATGACCTGAGCCAAAATCAAGAGTTGGACGCTCAACTGACTGAGCCACCCAGGCACCCCTGTTTCAGATGAGTTTTAATGTTTCCTGTTTACTTCTGCTTTGAGCAGATTTTAAACGAAATTTGATGTTTGCAAATATCCTGTGTCCTAACTTTGTTGAAAATGTAGTGTAGCTCTTGCTGTGGTGTGCCACACTGATAGCCTTTAAAACCAAGACACATATTCTTCCTGGTCACATTGAGTTTCTCTCCAGGAATTGTACTCAGCTAAAGGGACTGGATCACTAGGGGTTATGCCTGTCTCCAAGGGCAGCCTGCATCCAATGACTAGGGACCAGGACAATATAAAAGCCCAGATGTCTTGCCTTATTTTAGAACAATTATGACAGGCCATCTTAGCTTCAGATATGTGACCTCTATCACATTCCTCTGTAGACAACTAGACTTTTTTTTTTAATATTTTATTTATTTGACAGCGAGAAACACAGCTAGAGAGGGAACACAAGCAGGGGGAGTGAGATAGGGAGAAGCAGGCTTCCCGCCGAGCAGGGAGCCTGATGTGAGGCTTGATCTCAGGTCTCCAGGATCATGACCTGAGCTGAAGGCAGTTGCTTAACCAACTGAGCCACCCAGGTGCCCTGACAACTAGACTTCTGTTGCAGCTGAATCTCATTTCTGCTTCTCCCTGTGCCCAGTTCTACTGTCTCCTCTTTGTAAGTGTTAATCCTGAGAACACTGTCCAGTAAATGTCCTGCCTACCAATCTCCACTTTGGAATCTCTTTCATAGAAATCTTTCTTATGATATGAACTTTATTGGTTTTGTGGTGGTGTTGGTTGTTCTCATCTTTGCCATTTTCTATATTTTCTAAGAGATGATGTGTAAGTAATCAGAACTAAGCTGGTGCTACAGTCTTCATGAATGTGAGAGGTGCTACAGAATGTTTGTATGCTTATAGGAATAATCCATTAGAAAACCAAAAAAGTTGATTCAGGAAAGTGAGGAATGGGATCTAATAAAAAATGAAAAGGTGGGACATTGCTAGGAATTTGAACATTTTTTTCTTAGTGATGGGTAAAAAGGATTCATTATCAAGTTGTAAGTGGATGGCTAAATAAAGTGATGGAAGCTAAAAAAATTCTCTGGGCGCCTGGGTGGCTCAGTCATTAAGTGTCTGCCTTTGGCTTAGGTCGTGATCCTGGAATCTTGGAATCAGGATCCCTGGAATTCCCTGCCTGTCAGGAAGCCTGCTTCTCCAGCTCTCACTCCCCCTGCTTGTGTTCCCTCTCTAGCTGTATTTCTCTATGTCAAATAAATAAATAAATAAATTATATATATATATATATATATATATATATATATATATATATAAAGGAAAATTCTCTTAAGCTTACTTCTATATTGTTACTGAGGAAGTAAGATTATCAGGCGAGAGTAATTATTGCATGATTTGGAAATTTGAAGAGAAAGAAAAAAAGCAGAAATATTTATTGATAGTGCAGGATAAATAAATGGACAAGGAACAGCAAAACTAAACTGTGTAGCTCAGTTTTCCTCCAGTCATACTTAGGTTTATGGTTGCTAATGTGTGACAAGTAGAGAGCTGAAATTAAACATAGATGTGGTTTTTCCATGAGAGTGTGATAAAGCAAGAGAGGAAATAAGAAGTGAAACTACACAGAAGGGAATGATTATGAAGAGGGACCACTGAAGTTAGTTGGGCAAACATGCATATTGGTAGTTATAAGGCCAGAGTATAGCCACGTTAGTAAGTGGTTGAGACAGTTGGAGAACATGACTTTTTGAGAACTCTTCAAAGAACTGAGGTCAGTATGCTATTGACACTTATGATAAGAATAGGGCTGAGAAACTGATACTGAGATAGGACTTAACATTTTGGACAAATATGGGGTTACCCAGAGATTTGTACATGACTACATTAAGGAGGAAGTGAGTTTTTGATATGAGAATCAAAATTGGATGATTTTAAAGAGGAAATGGAAGAAAAGTGGTATGAAAATAGTAGTGAGCAATGGGAAAAAATACAGATCTAGACCACTGATAGAGGAATTTGAGAAAGCAAATACCTGCTATCTGAGAGAATTTTTAGGGACTCTGACCTCATAGGAGAATCAGGCTTAGTTAACTAGGCTTAGCTAACCTGAAAAGAAAAATATAACCAGAGAAGGAGCTGAGGACATAAATAAGTGTACTGATGATATAATATGTATTTTGAAGGGCAAGTGGAAAATTAAGTGTTGGGGTATGGTGGAAATGAGTTTGAAAAAAAGAACTATGTTACTCAGTGCATCACAGAAACAACTTTTCTCCTTATATTTGAGCTGCTGATACCTGAAAATATGTGAAAATTTTTTTGTAGATGAGAATATCATGGAAGAAATTGCTGGTTTTCCATCATGAACAGACCGTCTACAAACATGGTTCCTTTGTGAATCTCATGAATGCTTCATATGCTTGTATACTTCTGCACATAATCCTTACTAGTAAACTACCTTTCTTTTCTAAATGCTTTTGTCTCTAATACTTACTTTTCACAATATGTTTTTTTGTTTGTTTGTTTCATGATCAGATGCTCTATGTAATATTCTCTTCCAATAGTAGGAATACATAATTTAGGAAGAAGGGTCCTTTTAAATCGAGTATTTATGGATATTTTTATAAAAAAAAAGACTTGGAATAGTCAGACCACTTCACACAAATGTTTGTACTGAATGGGGTCAAAAATCCAATCAAGATGGTGAATAGAAGGAATCTGTGTAGAGAAAAGAGGTTACCATTTTCCTCCTCCCATTCTTATGTAGTTTAACTTCTGTACTCTCCACTCTGAACTAGTGGATAGACAAGAAAAGTGCACAAAGGGATATGTTCCTGGATACCTTCACTGCCCCCATTGATCGATCATGCTTACAGGGTTGATAGATCTTTTGTTCTGATGAATGAGTATCTTTCACCACTACATCACACTGTCTCTTTTAGATGAATTTTAGATGAAATCAAACAAATCTTGGCAGATTTGGAATTGCTTATTTGGGAATTGCTTCTCTCATTTCTGCCTAGATATATGAGTTTTCCATTCTGTACCTAGAACTCTTTTCCAAGAAGGTTCTTGTCTATTTTTTCATATGCTCAGAAATCACAAACAGTAGATGTCTTAGGTGCTATACCTGGAAGTTTCCCATGAGTTTCTATTCTAAAATATTGAATATTCACTCCCTTATGGTGTTGTGTACTTCTACACTCCATTTTTAGGTCTTCATGCTTACCACAGCTGCCCTTGGTGGTGCCAGGTCATGATATTTATGTGGAAGTTCACAGACTGCATTATACTGGAAGTCTCAGATAACCGTGCATCTCTGGTACTTACAAATGTCAGACATTCAAAGAACACAGAGTACAGTCATGTACTTCGATACATGAGTAGCTTCAATAAACATGATTTCTTGATTGATTCAACTGTGATGATGAAATATGATCCTGAGCATAAAACTAATCACAACAATAACAATGTATAATTAGATCATTTATGCCTGTGTCTTTCAATACAAGTGGCACTAGATGATCTTTAGGAATACATTGAACACTTGGTACACTTTTGATTTTCCCACTCATTGGAGAGCTGTGATCGAAGACCAAAGCTGCTAAGCCCCCTATAATGCTGAGAACAGTCCTGCACAAGGGCATATTTCCTCCATCACAGATTTCTATAAGGATGACCTTTGGATATATACATAAGTGAAAAACCCTTTTGAAATGATCTGAAAGTATAATCTAATTCCATTGCACATATAAGCAGACATTATTTTTGAAAGATTTTAATAGACAGCAAATTTTCCAGCAGTGCATTTAATGTGTAAATCAAGAGATGATTGTAGTATATTCTTCAAAGCTCTACTAAGTGTTGTTTAGTACTTCAGAAAATATTTTTACAACATTGTTCACAGTATATGAGGAACTGATACAACACAACTCAGTCTTCTTTTGTTATTGTTGTATTCATGGAGATTGCAAAAGTGATTTGTTATAGATATAAGCCTCTGACTCTTTGACAATGTTGCAATAATAGCTGAGGATGAGAATTTTTGTGTAGAAAAACAATATATTTAAAATCATCTTACTGCATGACATATTATTTTAAGGGAATTACATGCACTTCAGAAAATGATGTGTGAAACAGTAACATGCAAAAGGAAAGAAAGCCTTGTTACTTCAATATGGTGGAAGTATGAAATTCATCAATAAAGTAAGCTAAGGGTAATCCTATGTCTATATATCTCTAAACTGATACATATGCCAAAGCAGTAGTTTTAACTACTTGATTATACATTAAAATCACTCTCCAAGACCCTGATGTCAAGGTCATTCTCAGAGCCAATTAAATCATAAATATAAGGTGAGGGCCAATTAAATCATAAATATAAGGCAACACTCAAACATCAGATCATTCAACCCTCTGTAGATAATTCAAATTCTGCAGGTAAACCTCTGAACTTGTGAATGTACACAAAAACAAGCCCTTCATAGGGAACATGCCAGGGAAAACTGTAATTGTTTTTCATAATGTACTGTATTCCAAGTATAATTATCCCTCCTTCATGCCTCATAATCTACCAAGTTTCACCTACATTGTTTCAGTACCTTTCCAACTTGCTTCCTTATATCTAGATCTAGATCTTGCCCTACCTCAAGGTTTCGTAAATTTTTTTCTGTAAAGTGTCGGTTGGTAAATGCTTAGGATTTGAGGGCCATAAATTCTGTGTTTTAAGTTAACTCAACAATTGTCACATGAAAATATCCAAATTAACAGGTTGGCTGTATTCCACTAAAACTTTATTTGTAAAAATAGGCAGTGGGATAATATGTAGTCCGTGGACAGTAGTTTGCTGACTCCTCCTCCTACATACACAACACACAAAGATACATTTGAATCATACCTTATTATCAATAACATGTACAGATTTTAAGTTATACCTGGAATGATATTAACAGTGGATATTCCTTATAAGTACTGCCTGGAACAAAGTACGGTACATTTTTTATGAATGGTACTGATATCTGTTTTATTGAAAGTAAACACATATTAAACTATACCTTATTGACTTTCTTCTATTGTCATCTCTAAAATGAGTATTTATTTCCTCCTAGGTTCTTGATAACTTGTATAAAACCAATGAATTCTATGCAAGTGAAAAATTAAGTCCTGGATAGCATTCATATTTTCTATGTTCTGATGAATTACTTATGTAAATCAAAAATCTGTTAACTACTCTGCTCTTTAAAGAGTGGGGTGCTTTACAGATTTCCAAAGAAATCATGGTCTTTGTCATTACTGGGTATTGCATATGAACATTTTTTTCAGTCTGTTAGGATACATTGCCTATATGCATATGTTAGAATCTTGGTGAATAAACCTTGGCTAAAAAAAACAGAAGACTTGATTTATGTCTCTGCTTTATACTCTAGAAGTGTGCCCATGATTAAGTAAACAGGTCTTTAACTGAGGCTAAACTTTATGACCTCGTGAAAGAAGAGCAGTAATTCTTATGTTCTTGTTCATCTTACTAGGTTGTAAAAATGAACTCAGAATGAAGCAGTATAATTGAGAATGATGTTTGAACTTCCAATAGGATAAAATAATCTGATAGAAAAGCTCACTCTTCATAATTCTTTTGTATTTTCTATCTTTTAAGTTATTTTAATTATCAGACATATAAACATCTCAGATGCATAGATAAACTGGGAAAGGAAATCAAAATACTTATTTTGTTATCCATAATCTAGTAGCTGTTAAAAAGAGATGCAGCCAAGAGTCCATAGTATCTCATGGTTCATCTCCCACTCCAATTTAACAAATGGAGAGTTTCAGAAGGGAGGGGGTGGAGGGATGAGTGAACCTGGTGATAGATTTTAAAGAGGGCACAATGAATCATGGAACACTACATCAAAAACTAATGATGTATTGTATGGTGACTGACATAATGCAATAAAAATATATATTACTGGAAAAAAGAAGTGATGCAACCTAATTTTTCTTTATTATTATTACTAAAGATTTCCTGGGCATCATGTTCAATAAGGTGCTTTTTTGAAGGAAATGTTTTTTTTTAAGATTTTATTTATTTATTTGACAGAGAGAAACAAAGCTACAGAGGGAACACAAGCAGGGGGAGTGAGAGAGGGAGAAGCAGGCCTCCCACCAAGCAGGGAGCCCGATGCATGTGGGGCTCGATCCCAGGACTCCAGGATCATGACCTGAACCTAAGGCAGTTGCTTAACCAACTGAACCACCCAGGTACCCCTTTATGAAGTGTTTTTTTTTTTAAAGATTTTATTTATTTGACAGAGAGAAACACAGCCAGAGAGGGAACACAAGCAGGGGGAATGAGAAAGGGAGAAGCAGGCTTCCCGCCGAGCAGGGAGTCCGATGTAGGACTCAATCCCAGGTCTCCAGGATCATGACCTGAGCTGAAGGCAGTCGCCTAACCAACTGAGCCACCCAGGTGCCCATGAAGTGTTTTTAATAATACTTTGTTCTGTAGTTCTTTTCATATTTCTCTGAATATCTTCACAGAAGGCACTTAAGTAGACTTTCTTTATTAATAAGCAGGAAAGCTGCCTTCGTTTATCATCCAATCTCTATGAGTTTCATTCCTTTACTTTCTAGGAGACCTTTATTGGTTGCAACATAGGACTTTATATAGCCGGCTGCTTCCAAGAACTGCCTTGTCTGCTTCTAATTTTTACACTGAAATTTTAATGAGTTGTAAAATTATTACCTGGTTACTCATATGTCTTAGTTTACTTACCTCAAACTTCAAATTATCCCTTATCCATTTATTCTACAAATAGCACTGAATATATTAGTCCATATATATTCTAATCCCTGGGGATAAAACCACAAACAAAACACAAAAATCTCTGCCCTTGTAGCAATGAAGATTTAGTTTTGTCTGTGTGTGTGTGTGTGTGTGTGTGTGTGTGTGTGTGTGTATGTTTTAAGGTTATAATAGCTGAATTGTCCCAAATGAAGTATAATCATGATTTTATTTTATTTTATTTTGGCAATGGATTTTTAAATTATTTTTATTTTTTGTTCCATAACCCAGCAACGCTATCCTCCCCCCACCCCCCAGCAACCCTCAGTTTGTTTCCTGAGATTAAGAGTCTCTTACGTTTTGTGCTCCTAAAGAAAGCTAAACACATAAATAAGTGCAGAGATAGTCATAAATGTGGGGAAAAATAAAGCTGAGAAATGGGTTAGAGATAATCTTGGTGTAAGTGGATTGGAGTGAGAAATTCCTATTTTACATCAGATGCTGCAAGGAGGCATCACTGATAAAGTGACACGTAAGCATCAGGATGCTTTTGAGTGTGCTATGCAGATATGTTTGAAAAAAAAAATCCAGGCAGAGATAACAGACAGTGCAAAGCCCTTGTGTTGAGAAAAAGCATGTCATGTGTAAGAAACAGCAAAAAGGCAACTCTGCTGAAGCAGAGTGCACAAAAGGAATTTGGGGTACAGGTGGCATTGGGGATGGAGAGATGGCAAAATGAGTATGTCCAGCTTATTTAGATCCTCATAAATGATGCTGGGAATTTTGTTTTGATTCTCAGGGATCTGCCAAGCCATTGCCATGTTTGTTGTGAGAAGTGATGTGCTCTAACTTATATTTTTAAATGACCTTGGCTACATCGTTAAATTGTATCTAAATCAATGGAAATAACCATTAGTCTGTGTTTGAAGAGTTTGGGTACAGTTTTAATTGGAACCCCAGATGACTGCTTATTCCATAATTGGTTGTATCCTACCTCCGTGTTCATCCACAGGTGTGGCCACCCACTTACAAGATACTGGATTTCCCCTCAGGATTCCTTGTACCTAATTGTTCTTGTAAACCTTGGTTGATTTTCCCTTTATTTTCAGACACAATTTCTAGAAAGGTCCAAAATTTTCTCCATTAGAAGAACATAATGAAGTTAGAACTAGGCTAGCTCTCTAATAGTATACAATTTCTTATTTATCTCTACTGCGTGCAACTGATTGTGGGATATAGGATGGAATAGGATTGAGTTTGGGGTTTTGTACTTTTTATATTATCAGAAAACCTTCCTCTTCAAAATGCTACCATAAATCCAAGTCAATGAGTAGTTCTGGCACATTGGGTTTATTCAATAATCTTTTTTTTTTTTAATGATTAAGTAAGCACGTGAATAAAGCATGAATAAGTAAATAACACAAGGCAATTTTCATTGCCTTCTGTGTCACGTATTTTGTAGTTGCTCCTCCTGGTCGTCTCTTCCAGATTCTCTCCCCCATTCTCTATTCTTGTGAGATCACTAGTATAGATTATATCAGTTTCTGGGGACCTGGCTCTCATGTCCATTGAGACAACAGAGGGAATGAGGACAGTAAGGAATGAGAACGAGGTTGGAGCATTTGTGTTAAGTCCCATCCACGAGAAGTTATCTTAGGCCAGAATTTCTTTCCCTTTACTGAGCCTGCTGTGCGGATTCCCTTTCACTTATGAGTCTAGTAAGCTTCCTTTCCTCATTCCTTTTGGTCCTACAGGTGGTTGCTGTCCCGTGGCTGCTATCTGAGATCCCCGCAGTCTCTACTGTGGGTCCTCTACACCCTGTCTACACCTCAGTAATTATTCTCTTTATTTATAAATCCTCTTCAAATTATCCAAATTTGTGTGTGCCATCTGTCATTTGTTGAGACTGTAACAGATACACCATCAAATCCATCTCTACTCTGTAAATACAAAGTGCACATGTTATAAGAAGGAAGAGTAGGCATCTTGATATACATGATAATATGTGCTTGTCTTATGAAACACTTTCTACTCTATTTGACTGTGACTTCCACGTTAGGGCACTCAAAGGCTAATGGGATATTAAAACTTGAAGCAATTTTAGAGATACCAAATCTAGAACACTAATTTTCTAGATGTAGAAATTGAAACTGAATAGCTGGTAGGCATTTGGGTAGTCCTATCTGCTATTAATTGGCTCCTGCATTATAGCCATAGGTCATAGATGGCCTCCTCTCTATTCTCTTGCCCACTAAGAACTTAGCAGTAAGTAAGAGTAAGATCACTTCTTCAAACTTTCCAATGGTTTCTCATTTCATTTTGAGTCAAAACCAAAGTTCTTGAAATCTCCACATGGTCTAGCCCCTGTCTGTTTTTGGAACTTCAACAATCTTCTTATCTATTCTCCTTCCTCTCCCTATACTTCCTCCTTTGTTCCCTGATGGGACCAGAATATCATATATGTGTTAAGGCCTTTGCATTGAAAAAAACTCTCCAAATATCTGCTGGAGTAGTTCTCCACTGATAATGCAATGTCACTTCATCAATAAGGACTTCCTTAACCGTTAATTTAAAATAGCAGCCTTCACTTGTGTTAGGTCTTCTTTCCCTTTCTGCTTTTTTTTTTTTATGTGGCACATTAATCACCTTATATATAGTAGTACATTGCATTTAATTATCTGTTGATTATTGTTTTCCCCCTTTCAAATGGGAGCTCACTACAAGGCAGGGATTTTATTTATTTTTTCTCTTTGGTTCATTACCAAATCCTTAGTGCTTAGAAGAATCTCTGGCACACTGGAAACACACAATAAATGTTTGTTGAATGAATAAATGAAATAATGAATGACTTATAAACTTTTGTTTTATAATGGGATAGTCAATATTGTTGAACAATTGAAATGTTTATAAAGATACAAGGACTCAGAGGATCCATTTCTAAACTAGTAGATTTTCTGTTATCAGCAGAATCACTACTACTCTAGTACATGACAAGTTTATATATTATTTCAAACAATGATGTAAAAATTTCCTGTTTTTCTAAGATGTGAATTAAAAAAATCAATCCAACTAATATATTATCAAGCAAGAGAGTCTATAGGTTACAGTGTCTGGTTATTTATGCATAAATTATACATGGGTATATTGGCAATAATATGCAGGAATGTAAATTGATGCTGGCTTTCTTGTTACATATTTCCCACACCTACTATTATATGAATCTAATTAGAGTACAAAAATTATATTTCAAGGAGATGGTAAGGAAAAGGAACATATTTTGTTTTCCAGTAGTAAATATTAGTAAATATTAAGGCAGAGTGGAAGATTCTGGTATTAATATTTTATTTCCATCGCTCTGTAGACTTTAGTAAGAAATCTATTGTCTAAAAGTATTTATAAATTCTTCTTTTATTGAACTTTGATTTATCATATTTTTAAAATTTCATAAAATGGATATATCTGCTTTTATCTTCCTGCGTGACAGCTCAACAGAATCTCGGAATTTCAGAAGGTGAGGTCTTTGTTTTCTCCTTTTAAGTTTTTATTTTGATGTAATTTTAGACTTATAGAAAAGGTACTAGAATAGCATAAAGAATTCTATATAACCTGCAACCAGATTTTCTAAAAGTTAACATGTTGCCATATTTGCTTTTATCTTTCCTTTTTTTTCCTCAGCTTCATTCTGTGTGCATACATACACACTATACATACATACACAGGCACTATTATCTGAATCTACCAAATTGTAGAAGTGGTGCCCTAGTACTTGGACCTTAAATTGAGGGTTTTATAATCAAGATAGTGAGGCACAATATGAACCAAAAGCTATAAAAAAAAGATTTTTGTTGTTGATTATTCTAAAGAAAGTTATAAGAAGAAAGTTCAGTGCTATCCCTGTTTAAATGTGTTTGAGAAACACATTGGTATGGTATTTTTAATATAAAAACTAAAGACCAAATTTTTAGTCATATTTTACAGTGTTCTGTTTGCACCCTACCCTCCAATTATATTGTACTACTTACCCTTGGGGAAATTGTCTTTTTTTGGTGCTCGTTGGATAATTGTTTATTTATTGTATAAAATGATCATCTGAAAATCATCCCATGTTCAACTATGTACACTAGAAGAAAAACACACTCATATGAACTAAAGTTTATTGCCAGGTACCATGTGGGGGTTCACGTCTGCCTTTGCCTTTTGCACTGTTTAATCCATCTGGTGCCAAAAAGAAAAAAAATAAACTCTAGTTAAGACAACCAAGTGTCCTTTACTCAGTTCTTATTAGCACTGTTTGATATGAGTGTTTTATTACTTGCAGCATATACCCAAGTCATTGCTAAAAATACGGATGGTAGACCACCCATTCTGAGTTCCAAGTTTATTTTTAGCATTTCAACAACATATGGCATTGATAGTTACACAGCCAATTACTATGGCTAATGCTGAGTAATTTTAATTTATGTTAAAAAAATCCACCACATTTGAACTAGCAGGAAAGCCAAATTGGCTATAATTCTAAACTGACTGAAATGTCATTTATTCCCTTTAATCACTATTACCCTTTCCAAAATACTGCTTTTTATATTTATATTTTAACCTATATTCTAAATTGAAGATTTAACTTTTTTTTGAAAAGGATTATTTTTTAAAAGATGTTTCAAAAATATTTGAGACTGGGTATCAGTATGTGTAGGCTACATGATGAAGAGGAACTCTGATGAAAAAGAATTATCTAGTTCAAAAGCACTGAGTATTTCACATACTTAATAACCAAATATCTACTATGCATGATTTACAAGGATTTCCAGAATAATTCCAAATGCTGCAAACTTTGTGACAAAGAAAGTTGCATATGCCCTCTAGACACCAAATAAAACTCTTAGTCATGGAATTGAAATGAGAGTTTTTCCGGTTTCATATCAGTCGGTTCCTATGTGTATCTCCAGAAATATTGGATGTGTGCTGACAATAGAAATGGTTGCTTTTTGTGATCCCTAAGGTTATATAAATGAATAAAATGAAACATATATTAATAGAAAGTACTTACAAGAGGGTGATAATAATTACCACATTTAGGTACAGCAAGAAAAAGAAAGTGCATAATTATGTGATACATTTCCATTTCATACAAAATTAAAAGTAGCCTGAAGGAAAAACATAACCTCACAGCAAGACACTGTAAAATAATAACAAATAATATAATAATAATTTATTGACTAGACTTTTGAGAACAGGTGAGACTTCAGATATCCAAACGAGGGAGAAAACAATGTTAAATGGATATAGGAACAAAAGGTACATAGAATTTCAAAAACAGTTACGTGAACTTGGAAGTTCTTATTGTTAACCTGAACATATTTTTATACTTTTAAATGTGATATAATTAATTATTTAGCTAGAATTGTCTTCTAATATTGTAGATAAGCAATAGTGAGAAGATCTAGATATTTTATTTTATTTTTTTTTTAATTTTATTTATTATTTGACAGAGAGTAACACAGCCAGAGAGGGAACACAAGCAGGGGGAGTGAGAGAGGGAGAAGCAGGCTTCCTGTCAAGCAGGGAGCCCAATGTGGGACTCGATCCCGGATCTCCAGGATCATGACCTGAGCCGAAGGCAGTTGCTTAACCAACTGAGCCACCCAGGCGCCCCTGATCTAGATATTTTAAAAGTGCAAGTACAAAACTCAGTAACATGAATAGAACTGCATTTTGGAAAAATTCTAATGAGCCATAAGTAAATGCCTATAAATTGGATTGTTAGGAAAATGTTAGTTTCAGAAAGAAAATATGCTTGGGCAAATGAAGATGGCAATGTGGTGAGTCAGAGTCTATCAGGATACTTGTTGGGGAAGGAATTAGAATCTATGTGAGAAATGACCCTTCCTAACGAAAGAAGATGTGGAGCCGAATCGGTCTAGGGAAAAGAAAGGAAAAAAAAATGCACATAGCATATTGCACTGTAATCTGCCTAACCTTCCCACTAATTAACCCGATGGGCTTATGCCAAATCAGAGAATTAAGAATTGTAACTCTTTCGATAACCCAAAAGGAACTTTCTCTTATTAAAATATCACTACTGTCTACATTTATTCTTCCATCATGGAAGAAGTTAGTACTATTTTGAATAGGTATCCTAAGCTTCCATTCTTTTTTTATGAAGTTAGGGTGATAGCATTCAGTATTTCACCAATAAATTGAATTCCACTAATAAACTTTTTTTAAATGTTAAACAAGACTTGCAATCCTGGGATAAACTTCATTTGCTAATGATATATTAACCTTTTCTGTATTGCTAGATTCTATTTGCTACTATTTTATCAGATGGATAATTTTGGGTCTTGTTTACATTGACTGATTTTGTTCCTCATTGGGTATTACCTTGATACATGCATCTTGGCATATTTAGCAATATTTGTTTTAAGGCTTAATATTTCCCTGTTATGTATTGATTGCCTAAATTATATTTTCTTTTAGAATATATAATTTTATTTGGCTAACATTTATGTGTGTATCATTTTGATTTTTTTCTAGGCTTCATTTTCTACTTTATTTTTTATTGAGATGTAACCAACATACCATAATATATGCACCTTTAAAGTGTAGAATTCAGTGTATTTTAATGTATTCTAAAGTTGGGGCACCTGAGTGGCTCTGTCAATGAAGTTTCTGCCTTTGGCTCAGGTCATGATCATGGAGTCCTGGGATCCAGCTCTGCATCTGGCTCCCTGCTCAGGGGAGAGCCTGCTTCTCCCTTTGCCCCTCACCCCGCTTGTGCTCTCTTGCTTTCTCCAATAAATAAATAATATATATGTAATATTTTATATATTAAAGTTATACAACCATCACCAATACCAAACATTTTCATCAACCCCATCAACTAATCATCAAACTGATGTCATTCTTATTAGTAGTCATCCTACTAATCTTTCTGTCTTTATACATTTGCTTATTCTATACATTTCATATAAATGGAATCATACAATGTGTGGCATTATTTTTCTGACTTCTTTTGTGTTTTTTCAAAGGTCTTCCATACTACAGTATATATCAGTATATCATTTTTTATGGCTAAATACTATTCCATTGTATGGATGTATCAAATTTATTTATTTGTTCACCAACTAATAGGCATTTGACTTGTTTCTGCATTTCAGTTATTATGAATAATTTATATATATATACATATATGTATATATATATATATATATATATAATGCATTTTATATATTTAGGTCCAGATATGCATATGTGTAATTGTTGATTTATGCAGTTGTTTGTTGTTTATTTTTCTTTTTATCTTTATTTTTTAAAGTAGCCTTTTAGGAGTTTTAAGTTTACAGAAAAATTGAGCAAAAAGTACAGTGAGATTTATAATTATTGTGTTATGTGTTTATGTTTCAGGTCAGAGAAAATATGTTAACAAAAGTTACATTACACTCTTTTATGTTTACATATTAGTCACCTTTATCATCCTTTTAATTTATTCATATGGATTCAAAATATTATCTAGCATCATTTCATTTCAGCCTAATAGACTTCTTGAACTTATTTCTGACAGGGTGGCTCTGTAGCAACAATTCTCTCCATTATTGTGCATCTAGGAAAGTTTAATTTCTCCTTAATTTTTGAAAGAATAAGTTTCCTGGATATAGAATTTGTGGTCAACAGTATTTTTTTTTTCTTTCAGCTCTTTAACTATATCATCACACTATGTTTTTGCCTAATAATTTCTGATGAAAAATCAGCTGTTAATGTTACTGAGGATCTCTTGTATGTGATGGATCACTTCTCTTCTGGTTTCCAGATTCTGTCTTTGTCTTTTTCTTTTGAACAGTTTGACATTCAGGTATCTATGTGTCTAAATATAGTAACTCTTTGAAATTGTTGCTAATTTCAGTCTATTGAGATTTTTGGGTGTATAGTTTAATATTTTCATCAAATTTGGGAATTTTTCAGCCATCACTTTTTGCAATTTTCATTTTCCTTCTTTTCTTTCTTCCTTCTCCTTCTAGGTCTCCCATTATGTGTATGTTGGTATGTTTGATTGTGTCCTACAAGTTTCCAAGTATCTGTTAATTTTTCTATATATTTTTTCCAAATTATATCTTTGGGGTACCTGGGTGGCTCCATTGACTAAGTGTCCACCTTCAGCTCAGGTCATGATCCCAGGGTCTTGGGATTGAGGCTCTTGTTGGGCTGGCTCCCTGCTGAGTGGAGAGTCTGTTACTCCCTCCCCCATGCTCATGCTCTCACTTGTGCTCTCTCTTTCTCAAATGAATAAATAAAAATTAAAAAAAATAATAAAGTGATATATCTTCAAGTTTGCTGATGTTTTATTTTTCCATTTCAAATCCTTAGACTTGTTTTTAAGCAATGTTAGTGTAGGTCTAGATTAGCCTTTTCTCTGGACAGGTTAAGCCTACTATCGAAGTGTGCCCTTTTTGTGTGTGTCTTTACTAGATGCCTCTGATATTATATAAAATCTCTTCTCAAGATTCAACTGTCTCCCAGACCAGTATAATCTCTTGAAATTATTCAATTTATATATCCCAAGTAATTTTTATTTTCCATCATCTTTGAGTTTTGCCCAGGATAACATAGCTTGGATTTCAACAAAAATGCCAAGGATATTTCTCTGGAGATTCTGTAGGTCTTATGTTTAGATCCCTCTTCTCTAGTATTTGTTCCATGAATTTTAACCACTACTTCCCCTTTAAGTCTGATATATTTCCTTTCCATGCTCAGCTTGTGATCTCTTTCACTGCACATGGTACATAAGTTGTTTATCAGTAGAAAATAAGGGTGGGGAAAGAGATCTTCTTGTTAGTTTTTGCCTGATTGATCACAGTCTTACAATGTTGTCCAATGTATAGCAATATTAATTTTATATATTTAGTACATTGTTTCATTTCTTTACCTAAGATAGCAAGCATACTATCAGTTACTTTCTCACACTGGAAGTAGAAATGCCTTATTTATTTCTTTTGTAAATAAGCAAATATCATTTCATTTATTTAACTAACCCTTCATTGATGGGCATTTGCATTTTTTAAAATCTGATTCAATTTTCTCTATACTAAAGGAGAGAATATGTGGAAAAGGTGATATTTGAAAAAATGTTTAAACACATGGCATACTTCAGATCAAGTTATGTGGACGTCTAACTTTTACCTGAGGGAGAAATATTCTATATAATTATTCCATTCAACAAATATATTTTGGATCCAGGCATTGTGATAAGCACTATAGACACAGGGAAAAACAGAAACAAAAATGATCTGTACTTTTCTTCTTGAATAAAACAGTCCATTTGAACAGAGAAGTAATAGTTAAACAAAAATATACAGTTACTATCTATAAGCGCTAAAAAGGAATATGACAATAAACTCTAAAAACTCTATGTATAGAGAAGAGAGAGCTGTACAGAAAAGTGGCTTTGAGTTGAGATCTAAAACATATGTGAGAGTACAATTTTAAAAAATGACAAAATAAAATGTATATGAGAACTAACTAGTTAATAGAGAATGAAGGAGTATTTTTTATGATGAAGTATCAGTTTATTCAAGGATTTGAGACTAGATGGCATGCCTGTAGAAAATTTCTAAAAATAGGAGAATGTGCCCAGAATATAAAACAGAGAAATGTCAGGTGTAAGCAGGTAAAGATCATCAGGGCTTTCTTTCCATAGACAACTGAAAGTTCTAAGTAAAGGCATGGCATGATAACATTCTGTATTTAGTTTTTTATTCCATTGCTTTAGTCTTTCAATGATATGTCTTAATTTCTTTCTTAGAAATTATTCACACTTATTTCATTCTTCATCAATAAGATAAATATCATAACAAGAATATATCTTTTTCATATCTTCCCATGACCTTATGTTTTTCCTCTGAAAAAAACATATTTTTTACATTATTGTCCCATATAAACTTCTATCTTAAATCCATAATACTTCATTATACAGTTTTATTTGTTTGAATATGTGAACTTCTCCATTCTGAAGTAAATTCTTGGAATAGGTTTCTTTATTTTTTTCTCACAGTAGCACTAATAGTTAAAAAAAATGCTTAGGAATAAATTTTACCAAGGAAGTGAAAGCCGTATGCAACAAAACTAAGACTTTGATAAAAGAAATTGAAAAAGACACAAACAAGTTGAAAGGTATTTTGTGTAGTCACAGCACACAAGAAAAAGAAATAAAAACCATCCAAATCGGTAAGAAAAAAGTAAAATTGTTGTTTATAGATAGCCTGATACTATATATAGAAACTCTAAAGACTCAAATCTCTGCTAGAACTGATAAGCAAATTCATTGAAGTCACAAGATACAAAATCAGTGTACAAAAGCTGTTGCATTTCTATACACCAATAATGAAGGAGCAGAAATAGAAATTAAGAAAACAGTGCCATTGGGGTGCCTGGGTGGCTCAGTTGGTTGGGCGACTGCCTTTGGCTCAGGTTGTGATCCCAGAGACCTGGGATCAAGCCCCACATCAGGCTCCCTGCTCGGCGGGAAGCCTGATTCTCCCTCTATCACTCCCCCTGCTTGTGTTCCCTCTCTAGCTGTGCTTCTCACTGTCAAATAAATAAAATCTTAAAAAAAAAAAAAGAAAAGAAAACAGTGCCATCTACAACTGTACCCAAAATAATAAGATACCAAGAAATAAACCTAACCAAAGAGGTGAAAGGACCATACTTCGAAAACTACAAAACACAGATTTAAAAAAAAAAAAAAAACATTAAAAATGACACGCATAATAAAATGGAAAGATATTCCATGCTCATAGATTGGAAGAAAAATATTGTTAAAATGTTTATACTACCCAAAACAAACTACACATTTAATGCAATCTCTATCAAGTTACCACCAGCATTTTTCACAAAGCTAGAACAAACAACTCTAAAATTTGTATGGAAATTACAAAAGACCCCCTAATAGCCAAAGGAATCTTGAAAAAGAATAGTAAAGCTGGAGGCATCACAATTCCTGACTCAAGTTGTATTACAAAGTTGTAGCGATCAAAACAATATGGCACTGGAACAAAAATAGATAGGAAGATCAGTGGAACAGAATAGAAAACCCAGAAATGAACCACAACTACATTGTGAATTAATCTTCAACAAACCAAGAAAGAATATCCAATGGGAAAAAGTCTCTTCACCAAATGATGTTGGAAAAACTGGGCAATAACATATAAGAGAATGAAGCTGAACCACTTTTAATACCATACATGGAAATAGATTTAAAATGTATTAACGACCCAAATGTGAGAGTGAAACCATTAAAATCCTAGAAGAACACAGGCAATAAACTATTTGACATTGACCAAAGTGACTCTGCTCCAAATATGTCTTTTGAGGCAAAGGAAACAAAAGCAAAACAAACTAAAAACAAAAACAACAAAACACAAAAAAACACAAAAATTTATTAAAAATCCACCAAAATAAAAAGCTCTGCACAGTGAAGAAAACAATCAACAAAACTAAAGGGCAGCCTGTATAATGGGAGAAGATATTTGCAAATGACATACCTGAAAAAGAGTTAGTATCCAAAATATGTAAAGAATTTATCATATTCAACACTCTAAAACAAATAATCCAATTAAAAAATGGGCAGAAGACAGGAATAGATGTTTCCAAAAAATACATACAAATGGCCAACAGATGCATTCCCACTGATCATCAGGGAAATACAAATCAAAACTACAAAGACTATAAAAATATTAATTCAAAGGGATTAATGTACCCCGATGTGTATAACGGCATTATCTAGATTAGAAAATTATGGGAACAGCCCAAGTGTCCACTGATGAATGGATAAAGAAGATGTGGGACGGACACACACACTTGGTGGAATATTACTAAGCCATCAAAAAGAATGAAACCTTGTCATTTGCAATGACAAGGTTGGAGCTAGAGTGAAATATTATGCTAGGTGAAATAAGTCAGAGAAAGACAATCATAGGATTTCATTTATATGTGGAATTTAATCAACAAAACAAACAATCAAAGGGAAATAAAAAGAGACAGAGGCAAAACAAGCAGAATCTTAAGTATAGAGAACAAACTGATGGTGACCAAAAGGGAGATGGGTGGGGAATGGGTTAAATTAAGGAGTTTATTTGCTGTGATGAGCACAGGATATTATATGGTGGTAATGAATCACCATATTCTACACCAGAAACTTACATTGTACATGAATTAAGTGGAATTTAAATAAAAACTCTAAAAAATATAAATAACCCATATAACTCAATAAGAAACTGATTTTGAAAAATGGGCAGAGTAATTAAACCTTTTTTTTCCAAAGAAAATACCCAAATGGCCAACAGGTACATGAAAAGAAGCTCAAAATCACCAATCTTTAGGGAAATGTGAATCAAAACAATGGAATACCATGTCAAGCCTATTAGAATGGCTACATCAAGAAGATGAATTAACTTAACAAGTGTTGGTGAGGATGGAGACAAGGAAGCATGTGTACACCATTTGTGGGCATGTAAATTGTTTCAACCACCACCAAAAGCAGTATAGAGAATCCTTAAAAACTTAAAAATACAACTGTCATATGATCCAGTAATTCCTCCTCCAAGGATATATATTCAAGACTAAATGTCTATCAGTGGATGAATGGCTAAAGAATATGTGGTGTAAAAACACACCCACACATAATGGATTTTTCAGCCATAAGAAAGAAGGAAATCCTGCCATTTATGACAACATGGATGGACACTGAGGGCATTAAGCTAAGCCGTGTCAAGTCAGAAAAAAACAAATACTGTCTAATCTGACTTATATGTAGAATTTTAAAAGCTGAACTTGTAAAAATGGAGAAGCAATGGGCTGGGGAAATTGGCGATATGTTGTTTAGGATACAAACTTGAAACTGTTCAATAAATAAATCCTGGAGAACTAGTGCACAGAATAGTGATAGTCAGTAGTACTGTATTACAAACTTCAAAGTTGCCAAGAGATGTAATTGTTCTTATCCCCAAAAAAGAAATGATAATTATGTGACATGATAAAGGTGCTAGCTAATGTTAAGGTGGTAATCATTGCAATATATAAAAGTATCAAAACAATATTTTGTACATCTTAAACTTATACAATGTTATATATCAATTATATTTTAATGAGCAAACAAACAAACAAATAAATGCCTGGAATTTAGGGCCCAGGCTGCATAGTTTGGGTATATTAAAGACACAGAATGATGAATACAAAATATATATTTAAGTTCATAGGTATTTGCTGAATAAATCAATACATTATTTTGTGATCTCTTCAATTATAATTGATGATTTAGAAAATTTGCATTTGACAGATGTTTCTTTATGGCCTATCAATTTGTCTTATGCAAAAGGTATAATTAAGGGGCGCCTGGGTGGCTCAGTTGGTTAAGCGACTGCCTTCGGCCCAGTTCATGATCCTGGAGACCCGGGATCGAGTCCCACATCGGGCTCCCTGCTAGGCGGGAAGCCTGCTTCTCCCTCTCTCACTCCCCCTGCTTGTGCTCCCTCTCTGGCTGTGTTTCTCTCTGTCAAATAAATAAATAAAATCTTTAAAAAAAAAAAGGTATAATTAAACTTTTTAGCATTATAAACAGAAAAACAAGGATGATAAACAAACGTGATACTTAACAACCTTCAGATGCCTTCAGCAAGAAGTCTGTGGTAATTTATAATAATATATTCAAAACTGTCCTCAGAGGTACAAGCTACCAGTTATGGAATAGACAAGTCAGAGGGACAAAAGTTAAAGCATAAGGAATATAGTCAATGGTGTTGTAATAATACTGTATGTGACAGATGGTAAATATATTTGTGGTGAGCATAGCATAACGTATTGAGTGGCCAGATCACTATGTAGTATACCTGAAATTAATGAAACGTGTATATCAACTGTATTTCAATTAAAAATAATATACATATTTCAAAAATTAAATTAAAATGATATAATTAAATGAGAAAAATATTAGGGATGAAACACAATTTTAGTATTTTCATAGTGTATAATTATTATGCAAGCCATTTATGAGAATATTTAAATGGATTGGGATAGTATAACATTATAGCTATGATGTAGTAAAGTAACCCATAGGATTACAGGTGACATTAGAATGGCCAATTTGATGTCATCAGTTACAGTTAGGTGGGATTAATTATGTAAGTTTTTGTTAAAAGATCAATATGCTATTTTATAATCTTAAAATGGATACATTTCTAATGTAACTGCTGCTTCCAGGTCAAAACTTAACTGAGGTATTTAATTGAAATTGTTGGAACATGTACCTGGAAACATTTGCTGAAATATTGATCTTAAACCCTTTAATTAGACACTTTTATTATATAACATAATTATATAATAGTATATCTTCTAATATTCTCAGGTCATTTAATTCCACTTTTCCTTTGGTTTCTCATTCTAAAATTAATTTTTCTGACCAGACTTTAGTTACCACATTTTGAAACACTAAAATATTTTTCTGAAGACACTAAAAATCAATAACTACTTGACATATACTATTAAGTTGTACTGCTTTCTATTCATATGAACTTTGGTCATAAATAAAAGTGTTAAAATAAGCTCTCTGACATCCTAAAATAAATGTGTTCACACTTTTCAGTTACTTTACTACCGAAAAAGAAGATTATTTAGTCATATTGCTCTATTATGGTTAATTATCTTAGTTTTTAAAGGCCAACAGCTTCACCTAAAGGCTAGAGTGTTATTACACTCAACCATTAAAATATGTGAACTTTCCTTCATAAAGTAATGAATGGATTTTCTTTACACCTACTATTGCCTGCCACTCGAAATCCATACTCAGGAGCTCATGCTTGTTTACCATGTGCTTAGCCTTATTTTATTAGTTTTTTACTGAAAGTTTTTTTTCATGATGTCTGTGTCAAAACTTCAAGACATTGGTCCCTTGCTTTAATGTTCCTCAGTTCTGTTCTCGGTTACATAATATCCTCTTTTCAGGCTTTGACCAAGGTCTCTTGTTTCCTATCATCCTATATATTCTTTTTTTTTTTTTTTTTTTTTTTTTTTTTTTTTTTTTTTTTTTTTTTTTTTTTTTTTTTTTTTTTTTTTTTTTTTTTTTTTTTTTTTTTTTTTTTTTTTTTTTTTTTTTTTTTTTTTTTTTTTTTTTTTTTTTTTTTTTTTTTTTTTTTTTTTTTTTTTTTTTTTTTT